>SNQJ01S0033585.1:16332-35274 GCA_010110895.2 Picea sitchensis | reverse complement strand
TATTCTCGTTGGTTTGAAAAATAGGAGGGCCAATTTCCATAATTGGTTTACCTTGGGTTTTAAAAAACCTTTCTCGTCTAAGGGTGAGGTTCTCCACTATAAAGTTTCAAGAAAAGAGTAAAAACATTGAACAATGACGAGGGAATTGTGAAATTGGGGTATTTTAGGACAATGTTGAGAATAATGACCATAGGTATCGCACACAGCATAAGGGTGATTCATGCACAAGACTTAATATGTTTAGAGGATGAGTCAAGAAATTTAACATTTACAAGGGGAGTGGATGGGTTAGGTTCCAAATAATCAACATTTAGAAGTCCTTTAATTCTATAAGCATGGGACAATTATTGGTTTATTGTCCAGTGAGATCACATAAAGTACATGGTGGTATAGATCTATATGATGTGGTCTAGGTGGCCAAAACTTTTCTATGGTTATTGGTGTCCACTTTCTTCTAGGTTTACCCCCCTTTGTAAAATCATTTCCCAAATTTTTTAGGGGTCATTTGATCCTATGTAGATCCCATGAAAATCACAAGGGTAGAACCCATCAATTAGATATGGGTCAAGACCGAATGTGGAGTTGGTGTGGAGGGTGTGGGAGGGGTAGGAGGATATAAGTACCATACAAGGATCCCCAAGGTAAGTTTTTGTAAACTCAATGAAGCCATTACATGCATACTAACTACTCTTGGAGGGGTGAATAAGAAAGGAACATGGGAAAAAGAGGTTGTGGGAGGGGTAACCCATCCCCATGATGGATTTGAGGATACAAGAATTGTAGGTGTAGCAAAAGTATGTGAATATGAAGCCATATATGAAATAGGTTTGGAGTCACCCTAATGTTGAGGTATTGACACAATACACACATTGGATGGTCTCGAGAGGGTGTAAATAGGAGGAGGACCATAATACACACCAAGCAATGTAGATTATTTATAGACTCTAGGGATGATGTAAGAAAATGAGGTAATGGTTTGGTTCCCATCCAATAAAGGGAAAAAATTGTGAGGATTTAGTTGAGACTTAGTATAGTGGTATGTAAGTTGATCTATGGTAACAATCTTCCCGTTATGGGTGAATCTTATCATGTGGAAATATGAAGAGGAAACTACCTTCATAGAGTACATGAAATTAGGACCTAAGAGGATGTTATAGTCCAAGGGGGAATATATAACCTCAAAATGTAGAAGCAATTGCTTCCCTGCTAACTAGATGGGACAGATTTGATACAACCCTTCTGACTGAGATGGTCAACCAACATACACATGAAGGGTGATTGTAAACATAATCAGCTCAAGAGAACATAAATTATTCCAAACCTGGGTATATCGCATGCATGTAGATGCATATTCATCAATGATACATGAATAAATAATGATGTTCTTAATGGTAACTAGAATCTAGAAGGAGGAAAAAGGGGGAAAACAAGGCTTGACTTTGTAGATATCAAATATAATCATCTTGTCATCTGAAGGATCAATAACGACCAAAGTGGATAATAAATCATTCTGTTATGAAGGACACATTTGGAGGACTTCCAAGGATGACATAGATATAGGGGATTGAGATAAATTATCTACTATGCCATAGTTATGGGAATTCCATGCATGAGGGTTGGGGGCATTCCATCATAATGGAACCTTTGGCACCTTGGGGGAAGATCAACACTATCTCAAGGAATCTGAAAAGGCCCATTAGAGAAAGTATGAGGATCAATAGATTAATTAGGTGGTGCTTCACGGGGGATACCATATGGATGGGGTCAGGTAGTCGATTTGATATTGAGTGAATCCATGTAAAGGATTTGGTAAGTGTCATCCCAGGAGATTTGGGAATAGGGCATTATGAAAAAGCAAGGGATTTAGGGGTGGATATAAATCCTTGTGCTGGAAATGGTTTTCTAAACACAACTAATTGTAACAAGGGACGTGGATTAGGTTGGTTGTTGGGATGATTATATGCAACGTGAGCTTATTCAACTACTTCCTTCAAACAAATAAACTCAACTAAATATGGAAAATTATGGGTGCAATTTCCATAAAGACCACAAATAAAACATTTTTTATTGGTGTGCAACTATGGTTCTTCCCCTTTTTAGGTTGGGGATCATTACCTTTCCCTTTATTTGTGGCATTATGGTTTCCCCAAATATTGGTATTGGGTTGTTGGTTTTGGTTCCCATGGTTCCCTTAGTTTTGGCCATTCTATTTGACCTTCCCCTTATTCTTATTTTTATTGTTCTGATTGGGGGGTTGGGTACATTTTGTTACATATACACCTATCCTTGAGGAGTAGATCTAGGTGGACCAATGGGGGCTTGGGGTATCGTCACTAGAGGAACTGACACAACTAATGAATGGAAAGGGAAAGGTTAATACAAATCATGGTTACCCCACCACAAGATGAACTAGTACAAGCATGACCATGCACATGTTGATGTGCATGGGGTGTGGCACATGAATTCCTAGTGCATCCTTGAGATGAGTACCAAGATGAATCTTGAGGGGGGGTTGGATAATTGTAAGGTGTTGGAGGACACCAAATAGGGGCTTAATGGTAAGAGGTGATAACCTCACCATTTGGTTTACAATGTCCACTAGGTCTACGGGGATTAGGATGTGGAGGATTACATGACACAAACCCTATAACTCCTTTAGTTGCATGGGACACCCTTGGTGTAAACAAGTCACCTAAGTGAAAGTGAGGGGAATTGGAAAGAGTGGTATATAAATACCCCGATTGGCATATATAAGATCACATGGATATGCATTTTGGATGGCTTTTTCCTCAATCCTAGGCATACTCATGGCTATGTCCTTATCAATGGGGGGAAGAAGTGACTTCAAGAACCAATCCATGAGAAACCTATCATTAATGTCGGTTTTACACAAGCCACATCTTATACACCATTAATGGATATGATTTGTGGTATGGGTGGATATATTCTAATATAAGTTGGTTAAATTTTTTATTCCTACATCATGATGGACTAGAAGCTAAAATAAATTTAAGAAAAAATTTGCGATGGATTCAAAGGTGGTATGTGTATTGCCTAGTAGTTCCATGTACCATTTGGAAGCCAGACCCATATGAGTGCATTGAAAACATCTCAACTTAACTTAATATTATATTATGTTGTTGGAGGAACACCAAAGGTGTAAGGACATAATGTGGTTGCGTTGATCTCTTTCCATGTTAGGGAAAAGATTCAATCTCCTAGGGTCTTCTTAAAATACCTATCAAGATCCCATATTTATTTTTATAGAGACGGTACTCCTCTTTATCACTCAAATATTCAATATACTTTCTCAAAACATAGATTCATACATTCATAACATCAACACCTGTGAGTGGACCAGGTGGTAAAATAATTGAACAAATGATAAATGATAATAATCTCACATGCAATAATAGAACAACTACATCCATTCCATCACATCCATTATTTCAACTAATGGGAAAAGAGTTTTGAAGAAAGACTCATAGACAAAAAATAAGACCAATGACCCAGAAATCAAAAAGCTTTAAATGATTTCATTCATCTAAAATCATAAGATGCATAGGAGAAACATACACTAGATCTCATTTCTTTATGGAAAGTCTAAAACCACAAATGTTATGAACTTTTGAAATAACTCTCTGCAAGATTAAAAACAAAATTACTCATAAATGTTCAAGTTCAAATAAAGTTCTTTCCTCTCGCAAAACACAATGTTTTTTATACTTAAATTATTAAAGGAAATGCATTCGTCGAGAAGGAATGGGATGGGGCTAGCGTGGACCAAATAAAAGAGTATTGGTAACCTGGAAGACAAGGAGAAATGCAGCCAGGGATCAAATTTACAAGTGAAAAATACACTTAATAAAGTTGGATGATCGAATATTGGGATGAAAATATGGGAAATTCTTCAAAAAGAGATGCACTCATAAAATAGTAGAGGAATGGTGGATGGGTCTCTCTCTCTCTCTCTCTCTCTCTCNCGTAGATGATCCTTATTTCAGTGTTAGGATCTTCATTTATACCTGGGGATTTGAACCTTATTGGAATAAATACTTCTCAATAGTTATTCTAGGTTAACTATTTGTGCTAATGATTTGTTGAGCCACTCTTAAATATATTCCTTCACTGGCAAGATGCTAATGTCTTGTTTAACCCTAAGAGAGAATATATCTTCCTCAATTTCTTTAAATTCGAAATGCAATTGTTTCACTGATGTCATTTGGTCTTCATTATTATTTACAAAGGTAACAAACCACCACTTAATTTCATCCTTCGAAAAATCAATCAGGTCATCGAATGTGTTTTCCCATGAAGCTTTAATCACACCTAACTTTGTGTCTAGTTGTTCTTTAGTTATAACCATAGAATATCTTATAATTTGTGGGCCTTTAAGGTATTTTACAATTTAAATAGATTTTAGGAATGCATCACTTCTTTTTTCATTAATCATTGTACATGTGGCAATCCATTTGTATCCTTTCCAACCAGCCTACTCTTTGTTTTATTCTATGGTTTGAAGGAAATCGTTGTTGATTTCTATGATAATCACTTAAACTAGAAAATCGTGCAATAAAGGTACTTAAATCATTTTCATAAAAAGATTCACCATGTTCCAAGTCCCTTTTAAAATATTTCGTAAAGCTGGCGATCCTTTGTGAAAAAAATCTCAAATTTAAATTGACTTCCCATGCTTGTGAAATAATATTAAGTCATTTATTAATATTTTCTTAGACATAGAATCTTACTCTGGTCAACAATTTGGTGGCTTTTCTTACTCGTGTTGATGTCCATGGTGTACTTAGAGATATTTGATCTAAATAAATAATAGACAATGGTTTGGGACTCAATGCATCCTTGAGTTCACTTATTCTTCTTTTTAATCTGATATTTTCTAACTCTTGCTTTGAGATGGAATGAGAAAGTGCATCTCCAGTAGTGATATGGAATTTAAGGAGTCCTGAGGGTTTGACTCCTAAAACGTCCACTTCTAAACTCTATTTTTTAGTTACTTTCTTATTTTTCACGTGGACCTTTTCTATTTGCAACTTTTTCTCTTCTTTATTATATTGAGCGTTATGTGATGTCAACGAATACTCTTCAAAAATTGTTATCTCTTCTTGGGCCAAATCCCTTGCAATTCGCTAGTTTTCAACAATTCGAAGGCATACCCAATCGGGTATAGTGGTACTGTCGATTTCCATGTCGGATACATCTCTTGGGATTTATGAATTATGTGAATCCTTCTTGCTTGAGCTTCTCTTCCTTTTCTTCTGAGATATTGTATGTGTTCTTGCTATATTAATAGGGGGGTTCATCCTCGTTGTATCCTCGAGCACGCCCTTCGTTCTATTATTCTCTACTAGCATTTGGCTCTTTTCTCTTTTGTGCAGAGGAGCAACTCCCACATGAATGGGGAACAAAAGAATATTGCACATTGTTCATGCCTTTTCCTCTTTTCCTTGTTCTATTTTGTCGTTGAGTGTTCTAACTAACCTCGATGACCAAATCATCATTCCATGCTTTTTTTATTTTGGGTATTAATCTTATTATCATCAATTCCTTCAACAATACTTGTGAAAATATCACTATATCTCATGGATGTTAAATGTTCAAAGAACAACTCTTCAGGGTCAAAGCCTTTCGGGGGTTTTGCTTCCTTAAGATTAAATGCATTAAGCATTTTGGAAAATCCAATTAGATGAGAGGAAATTCTCATTGTTGTATTGACAACATTAAAAGGAAATGAAATGAATCACCTCTTCCTCTTTTTGTCAAAAAATATAGACCATGTCTTATACTATCTATAGACCTCTGCAACAAAATACCTATCACAAACAAATGTACGAAGAAGAAAATGGATTCCCTCATAACCATGCAACTTGATGTAAGTATGGTATTCTTGATTTACACAAACTTCCTTTCCTTTGAGGAAATCCTAAGCCTCTTGAATTATCCTTGTTAGTGCTACTCCAGTCAATATGTATCTAAATTCCTTAAGAAATTTAACTTGAATAAGGAAAAAGTGGAATGGTGCCTTATGTTTCCAAAGAATAGGGTACCAAAAGTTGACTAGTTCATTCTCAAAATCCAAATTATTTCTTACAGGAATCCCTCTAAAACATTGTAATAGGTAATGGCCAGGACCAGATACACATTCATGTAAATCCTTGGATACTTTAAATAATTGGCCAATTGATAAGAAATCTCATTCAAAATACCTCAGTTTGGTCAAAGATAATTTATTTTCGAAAATAAAAATGCAAAACATATAAAACTGACCTGGGAATGTGAGAAGTAGATTCTCATCCCATCAAACACGCAAAAAACCATGGAAAATTCTTATCTGACTCCACTAAAGGCGATATATCAATGGTTGAGAGGTCAACCGAAATTTCTACGAAAGGAGCCATGAAATCCTTTAACAAATTTACCCCACCACACTAGGAATCCATAAAAGAGTCAACATCTGGAAGCTTGATAATTTGGTTGGAAGCGAGCAGTCTAAGAATCCTTATAAAAAATTTGGGAGTTAATGGAACAAGGTTCTTCCCTTCAACTACTACTTGGATTGTTCTACTTTTTGAATCAAACTTGCGAACACACCATGAAACCAACTCCCTAAGGTAAAAGAAATTAGGCATGAAACCAACATTTACTAAGCCAGTCGTTCAATTTTTTTTATATTTTGCTTCTAATCAGGAGTTAGAATCTGAAACCACTGATATGAAATTGACCAATGGGAGTATTTATCTTGGCACGTGATAGAGTTAACAATATCCCAATAAAACGGTGCTTTCCTCCTTCTAGTTTCCATATTTCTTATTCTTCCAATGCACTTTGATATATGTGACACTGAATTACAGAGCTCAAGTTGTTTAAAGGTTAAGTGCATGAATATAATTTACTAAAATATCCCTTCAACACATACAATTTTCCTTCGAAATATGGGAAACCATAAATAGAAGTTATTTTGAAAAGCAACTGATTCATGGGAAAATGGGATAATTAATCCACATTTACCCTGGATCACCACCCTTTTGTTGAATTTATGCCTATTCTGAGAGGGAGGGTGAATATTATAAGATACTTTTTACTTTATTTAACCATTCATCAATCATTCATTAACTGAGAAACAATAATCATATATAAACTCAAATCATAATGCACAAAGTTTAACATGGAAACCTAATCGAGAGAAAACCATAAAATTATCTTTATAAATGTTTATAGGAACCAATATACTATTACAAATATTGTTGGCACCAACATACTGGAGACACCAACATCCTTAACTGAGCACCAACTCAACAAGATGTAGGCACCAACCTACTGGAGACACCAATCTCCTCAGTTGAGCACCAACTCAACAACACATGTAGGCACCGATCTATTGTTACAATATTTTCAAGCGCCAACTTGTTGGAGACACCAATCCACTCACTTGAGAACTAAATCAACAAGATATGTGTAGACACCAAACCAAGATCTTCATACACAAAGTACTTCTGATTTCACTCGCATGCTTCATTCCACAGACAATCCTTCAAACCCTAGTCACATGTAGCGTTCATGCACTAGTGAGCCTCATAAAATCAATCCCATAATATAATCCCTAACAAAAACATCACAACCTCAAAATACCACACACGACATCATCACAAAACTTCAGTCCTTCATAGCACACCTTGAGAACAAGAAATACCCTAAGAAAATCTCTTAGACTTTTTTTTCACACCTTTAGATCCCAAAAAGACACCCCAAATCCTTTAGTGCACATGAAATCACTTTTGTGCACCTTAGACTTGATCTCTTGCTTGTTTTCACTAAAAATGCACTCCTTTGTCCTATATTTATAGTAATTAGGCCCCCACTTTTAGGACCGACTTGTAAATAATGGTTGAGCCATCCTCAATTTTTTGGATGGGTTGTTAGATGGAAAATCCATATCTCCTCATTCCTAGGGAATTAAAGGGAATTCCATACACCATTGGAAAGTTCTTAGAATACTATTTCCAACCATATAACTTGTGCTCCCATTTGAGATAAGTATGTAGGGTAAAATTTACTTCAAAGATAGGGTATCCAAATTGATCATCAAAAATCCAAAAATAATACTTTAAACAATCTATATCTTGCAATATTCATCTTGGACATCTATAGGCTCCCTCTGTATTTGACATCAATGAAAAAAATATTTCCAACAATATCCCCCTTTTTCATTGATGACAACCCTTAATCAATTCTATAATACTCCCCATGTCTGCAACTCTCCTTGTGTCTACAATTCTTCCTCTATCTACAACTTCTCCCCCTTTGACATCAATGGAAAAGAGATGGTACCCCTGAGCTTGTGCTTATTTTAACTAATGAGATGAGAAGGATATCACTCCCAACTTCTGTCTAGGATATTCAAATGTGTCTCTGTGAATGGGTTTGGTAAAAACATATGAAACATGTTCTTCTGTGGTAATGTATTCCAACTTGACATTTTTCTCAGCTACATGTTCTCTTAGAAAGTGGTACTTGATTAGAATATGCTTCGTCTTTGAGTGCATAAATATATTATTTGAAATTTTGATTTCGCTTGTGTTGTCGCAGATGATTGAGATTGGTTGATCATATTCTACCTTGATAACCTTCAATGTTTTCTTCATCTAGAGAGATTGTGTGCAACATGTTGTTGTTGCAATATATTCGACTTTTGTTGTGGATAGAGAGATTGGATTTTTCTTATTACTCAACCATGATACTAGACAGTTGCCTAGAAAGAATCCTCCACCAATGATAATTTTCTTATCATCAATACTTCCTTCCCAATATACATTTGTATATGTTGTTAGAGTGAAGTACTTACTTCTTGAATAACACAAGCCAAAGTCCAATGTGCCTTTCAAATATCTGAATATTCTTTTTACTGCTTGTACATGTGTCTCCTTTGGTGCAGATTGAAATCTTGCAATCAATCCTACTGCTTACATGATGTATGATTTTGACGTTGTCACATATAGTAGGATTTCAGTCATTGACCTATATAATGTTTGATTTTCCTCTAGAGATTCATCATATTTGTTGAACTTGCATCATGTGATCATGGGTGTATTGAAAGGTGCACAGTCTTCCATTCTGAATTTCTTCAGCATTTCCTTGATGTATTGGTCTAAGAAATGAATATGCCTTTTTTGGGTTGAGAAATATGGAACCCTGGAAAGAACGAAAATTTTCCAAGCATGGGCATCTCAAATTCCTTTTGCATTTCTTCTGCAAACGTTTGGCCCATTCTATCAGCATTACTTCCAAAAATGATATCATTCACATAAACCACAATGATTAACATATCTTCATTGTCTATTTTGATGTAAATATTTCTATCTGCAACTCCTCTTTTGAAACCTTGTTCTTGTAGGTATTTGTCAAGTATTGAATATCAAACTCTGGAAGCTTGCTTTAGTCCATATAGTTCTTTATTCAGTCTGCATACACAATTTTCATTGTCTGAAAATTCAAATCCTTCCAGTTGTTCAATATATACTTATTCTTCTATATTTCCATTTAGAAAGGATGACTTGACATCCATTTGATAAAATTTGAAGTTCTTTAAACACGGAAATGCCAAAAACATTATGATTGCCTCTAATATTGCAACTAGAGGAAAGACTTCTTCAAATTCAATACCCTCAACTTGAGCATACCCTTTGTTGGTCAAATTATATGCTAATTTTTTGTACACTTTATCATCAACTTGGGGGCATAAGCTTAGTGGTGCCAACACTGTATGTGCAGGTAATAGGATCAACATGACTATCTAATCTATGAAAATATCATGAAACTACACTATAAAATCATAACAAACTTGTTCATTGGGAAACAAAACAATAAAATGCCTTGTTGGTGCAGGCTGCAATTTTTCACTCACGGATGTCTCGAGCGTCATGTAATCGCATTCCCACCTTCACGTGAAACTATTCTTATGATTGCAAAATCAAACTGGGCATGCAAAGGAAAATTAATTAGAAAGGGACTCATTGAGTCAACAATAAAGAGTTTTAAAGGCTCTAGTTGTGAATCTTGCACTGAACTTAATATAGTTTTCATCACAACGAAATAAACTCAATTTTATCGTTTAAAACTTCAATGAGGTCTATGTTATTTGCAATTAAAGCAATCTAACTATTAAACTAGGAAAGACAAGAATGGGATCGATCCACACACATTCTACATATAAACGTATATTGACAAGCTCACACACCACAACACTAAGTTTGGAATCCCCCAAATGATCCAACTCTATAATTTCAAACCAAACAAGGCTATCTTGATTTCTGAATTGAAAAGGTAGTGTATTAAAATCAAGATAGAGGTGAGATTACATAAACCAAGTTGCAGGCCAAAACCAATATTGGAACAAAGTTATGTTCTTATGTATTAAATTATGAAATTAAAATCGTTACAGAGTCACAATGTAAGCATGATTCCAATTAAACCAAAACAATATCTATTTATAAATTATGCATTTAACCACTTTTTATATCTACAACAAATCTCTTTAACAATTTAAATGGAAGTGAAACGAAATCAATACAATGAAAATAAAACAAAATAGAGTAATGTTGTAAGGAAATTGGAACACCAAACTAAAAACGAAATGAACCTATTTATGCAAGTAAACCACTTACAGTGATACACTAACCATGCAAAGCAATGAAAGCCAGATTGGTGGGCCCTCCCAATCGATGAATCGTTGCACTAGGTGATCTAGGTGGATATTGGTGGCCACTCACCTATTCCAACTGGCTCATCTTGAAAGTTTTTAGTTCAACATGTTATTCTGTAATTATTTGTAATTGTGGGTTATGCACTTTCGGAGCTGTCTGAATACCTACATAGCTTCTAGGTGGATATTGGTGGTCTCCCACCTAATCCAAATGGCTTATTTTGGAAGTTTTCATGTCAGTACATCTTTTTGAACTTTCGAGGTCGTTCTGGGGCCCTAAACAACATTTTTTGGGCTTGCCACAGTCAAACTGCAGACAAAGTTAGATTTTGACAACATAATGTGTATTTCTCAAAAATGCCTTTCCAATGGGCTATCATGCGCCTAAAACGAAGATCGTATGCAAAATTTACGACCTCGGGAAGTTGAGGTACCAATTTAACCATCGGGGCCCACATAAATTTTGTCGTTTCATCTTCTAGGATTAGGTTTTTGGATGTCTATGGTTTTGGAATTCATGAGTAATGTTAAAAAGGCATATGGATCCTCATTTCAATAATTCCGCTTAGACAAATGTGCGTAGAATCCACATCTCTTCTAAGAGATAGCTACCACCATTCGAGCAAGTTGTTTTCAGTTCTACAGTTTTACAGTTTCAGCCTATTTTCTTTATTCAATAGAAGTTATTGTTCACTGGATATCTGTTGTTGTTCTCCATATCTATGTGTTATTGTATTCAATATGTTATTCATTTCATTCTGCTCATAAATCCAGATCACCAGGAAATATAGTACACAGATAAATAGAAGCCACGAACTGATCAAAATGCTGACATTTGTATTAATCAACAAGAATTCAACAATGCATCATAAATTGATATCAAGATTTGATCTCTGAGAGCAAAAATACCTACACTACCACCCTTTATTTGCTCCATGATCATATATTTATACAAAATACCAATGGAAAAGCATGGAACCAAATCCCATAAAATCAACATTATTTTTACCATTTTGGAAATTCGGCCACACAAGAAATTTGGACAAACCCATATTTGAAAATTGATCATATCTCCCAAACCATTCCGGATTTTGGAAAATGACTTCAGTTCTACTCAATTTGGGGCCTTCTTGACAAAACTCATGTTTTAATTTCTTGAGATTGATCTTCGTTTATGTTTGGAATTTTTGCTAATTTCGAGTTGAAACTTTGACCATGCATTGGAAACCCACATATGTGATCTAGGTAAGATTTGAAAAAAAAGGAATACGCTTCTAGGAGAAAAACCCATGTTCTTGATTTCCTTCTAGAACCCCGGATGTATGAAGAAAATGGAAGTGGGTTACTGGATCCCTATGTATGCCACATGAGCTTAACCCAGGAAAAATTATCATTAGTAATAAACAACTTCTAATATCTCAAATTCATTAAAAACAATGGAATCAACACTTAAATGGGAAACATAATTACCTTATATCTTAGGATGACATTTCAACTTAGAATCATAAAAAATTGTAACAAAAGGCTAATGGGAATGTAAAAAGACGGGATATCATAGGTAAAAATAGGTCATGTGGCAGTGAAAATAGCGTCAAATTGGAGGCCCAACACCCTTTATAGAACATTGTTGCTTTATTTTTTACTACTTGTCCATCTTCATCCAATTTGTTTCTAAAGAACCATTTGGTACCAATAATATTCTTGTCTTTTGGTTTGGGAACAAGTTCCCATGTCTCATCATTCTCAATCTGATTTAGTTCTTCTTCCATAGCATTAATCCAATGCTTATCTTCACTAGCTTGTGTAAAATTCTTGGGCTCTATTTTATATAGAAAAGAAAAGTTCAATCTTCTTCTAGTCTAAACTCCTACATCTTTATCACCAAGAATATTACTCTCTAGATGATTCTTTTGGACAATTATGGTGGGAGTCTTTGGATGTTGGCATTCTATTTCTTATTGTTCTTTCTTTTCTTCATCTTTTTCTTCTTCTTTGTATAATGTCTCCTTTGGGTCTTCATTTGTTTGTAACTTTTCCTTTTGAGGTATTACTTCATCCACTCTTACATCAATACTATTTACAACCATGTGTGGTCTTTTTTTGTAGAATTTGTAGGTCTTACTTCCAGATGCATAGCCAAGAAAGATGCCTTCATATATTATTGAATCAAACTTGCCTAAATTATCTTCATTTCTCTTTATATAGCACTTTCTCAAAAGCACTTTGAAGTGTTTGACTATAGCTGGTATACCTTTCCATAATTCATACGGTGTCTTATTGTTGTTCACTCTAATTTGTGCCCTATTCAAAATGTAGATTATTGCGTTGTCTGCTTCTCTCCAAAATGTGTCTGGTATTTTGGCTTCATTAAGCATTGTTCTAGCCATTTCTTCTACAATTTTGTTCTTCCTTTCTACAACTCCATTTTGTTGTGGATTCCTTTCTAAAAATGTCTCTTGATTCCATGATTCTCACAGAATTCATCAAATTCATAAAATGTAAACTCGCCTCCTCTGCCTGATCTTAAGCACTTGATTTTTAAATCAGTCTCATTTTCAACTAAGGCTTTGAAAGATTTCAACTTCTCAAATGCTTCAGATTTTTTAAAATAAATGTAACCCATGTCATTCTTGTGTAATCATCAATAAGAAACATAAAATAACTCTCACGTTTTAAATTTTGTGTTCTTGTTGGCTTGCAGAGGTCTATGTGTACACGTTCCAATGGCTTTGGTGTTGAGTACTACTCTTTTTTTTAAATTACTCTTGTCTTCTTCCCATGCTGACATGGCTTGCAAACAATGTCGGTAGGTTTTGAGATACTTGGCATATCTCTTACTGCTCGTGTCTTGTTGATATTTACTAGACTGCCAAAGTTTATATGACCCATCCTTCTATGCCATAACCAACTTTTATTTACTTCTCCCATACAACATTTTTCTCCTTTGACTTCATCGAGAACATATGCATTACTCAGGGTTATGTTTGCTTTTTCCACCAATATTCCTAAACCTACTTTCCTTATCTCACATATTTTAGAATTAAATATGAGGTTGTAACCTTGATCACACATTTGACTGACACTTAGAAGATTATGTTTTAACCCTTCAACATATTTTGTTTTTTAGTCTTTCCATCATGAATACTAATGATACCTTTTCCAACTATCCTTGTAGAAGCATTATCCCCAAAGGTAACACTGCCTTCTTTTTCTTCCTTTGGGGTGAGAAATTTGTTTTGATTCCCTATCATGTGTTTTGAACATCCACTATCAATGTACCATTGGATTCCTTTGTCTTGAGCATACATTTCAAGTCCACATTCTTCCTTCTCTAGTTCTTCTTGCTTCTTTTTCCACACCTTTGTGTATTCTTCTCTATGATTGGTAATAACATTTTCTTCCCTACTTTGTTTGGAAGACTTTATTATGTCGCTTTTACAGTCATGTGTTATGCACCCATAGTTATTGCACTTATAAAATTCAATGTTGTAATCAAGTAGGCGAGCAAATGAATTGTAGTTTTTATCAACAAACCCATGAGAACTTATGGTTTTGTTTCTCACATAATAATTCCTTGAGGTTTGATAAGAACCTCTATTTCTATCTCTCACATGATCACTTCTTGCATAATCTCTAGAATATATTTCTTTATGACCAAAATTATTGCAAGAAAAACAATAGCCAAGAAAGAGTCTTTGGTACTGGTTTATGAAGAATCAAATTTATGTCGATCATAATTTCCTTTCATGCTACTATGTCAGTCATCATTTCCTTTCATGCTACTACTTTCATTGTTGATGGATCCTATAAGAATATTGGCATAGATTTTAGGATTTTCTTCATTTTCCTTTTTTGATGGCTTTGTGACTTTAGTGCTTGCATATCCCTCGGGGGTCTTTTGTTTTTCATCGTATCCAAGACCTGTCTTGATGAATGGTGACCTTTGGCAATTGAGAATATTATCTAAGATTTCATAATTCCTTCCAAAATTCAATATTCTATTCAACTAATCAATTGTTTTCTCTAGTTCCTTTCTTAAGGAAATAATTCTAGCCTTTAGCTTCTTGCAATTTTCTTAATTTTCTTTCAGTTGGCTTATCACCACTTTTTCTATCCCTTTTTCCTCTTCTACTTGAGTCTTCAGGATGATGATCGTCTTCTCTATTTCTTCAAGATCAATATCCTCCTTTTCATATTTCTTCAATTATTCTTCTTTTTATTCTTTCCCCTGAGACTGTCTATTTTTTCTAAGGAACTAACACGTTCTTCTTCAAGATTCACTTCCCCACCAATGTCTTCTTCTTCTAAATATGATTTTTCTTTCTGATTGTCTTCATTTTATTTATCAATAGACTTTGTATCCATGGCTATGAAGAGGAATTCTTCTTGACTGGTCATGTGTGCTCTCGAGATATACCTTCCAATAGTTAGATTGTTTCCAAAGGAACCCTCTTTGATCCCAATTGTTGAACTTATGATTATAATGAGAGGGGTGGGGTGGGGGCGGGTGAATCAATATATTATACTTTTTAATTTATTTAACCATTCATAAATCATTCATTAGCTAAGAAACACTAATCACATATAAAATCAAATCATAATGCACAAAGTTTAACATGGAAACCCAATCAAAAGAAAACCATAAACTTATCTTTATAAATTTCTATAGGCACTAACCTACTATTACAAATATTGTAGGCACCAACCTACTGGAGCCACCATTCTCCTTAATTGAGCACCAATTCAGAAATATGTAGGCACCAACTTACTAGAGACACCAATATCCTCAACTAAGCACCAACTCAACAACACATGTAGGCACCAACTTACTGTTACAATATTTGCAAGCACCAACTTTTTGGAGACACCAATCCCCTCACTTGAGCACTAACTCAAAAAGATATATGTAGACACCAAACAAACATCTTCATACACAGAGTACTTTTTCATTCATCTACATGCTTCATTCCACAAACAATCCTTCAAACCATACTCACATATAGCCTTCATTCCCTAACGAGCCTCATAACATCACTCCCAGAATATAATCCATGAAGAAAAAATCACAACCTCAAAGAAACGCACATGACAACATAACATACCTTCATCCCTTCATAGTGCACCTTGATAATAAGAAAGACCCCAAGAAAATCCCTTAGACTTCTCTTGCACACCTTTAGATCCCAAAAAGACACCCCAATGCCTTTAGCGCACCTCAAATCACTTATGTGCATCTCAGACTTGACATTTTGCTTGGTTTCAATAAAAATGTGCATATCTATATTGTATGCATAGTAATTATGTCCCCACTTTCAATACCGACCTGTAAAGACTGGCTGAGTCGACCTCAATTTTATGGTTGGGTTGTCGAACGAAAAAAATCATATCTCCACATTTCTAGGGAGTTAGAGGGAATTACATACACCATTGGAAAGGTATCGGAATAATATTTCCAACCATATAACATGTGATCCAATTTGAGCTAGGTATGTAGGGTAAAAATGCCTTCAACGATAGGGTATCCAAACTGATCATCAAAAATCCAAAACTAATACTTTCAACAATATCCATCTTGCAATCTTTATCTTGGACATATGTAGGCTCCCCCTGTCTTTGACATCAATGACAAAAATAATTTCAACACATTTATATCATAAATCAAAACTCATAAATGTACCATAAATGACTCTTGAACAATGTCCAAGGTGCACAATATCCATGAAGATTTTACTAAGTGAGGAATGGGGTAGGGCCAAATCACTCCTTTAGAAGTTTAGTTATGCGGAAGTGAAACTTGTGTGGGAGTGACAAGGCATGCAGGGGTGTGGATATAAAGGTTGTGAGGGTTTATATGCAAAAGGTTTGTGTGGAAGTATAATTTTTGAAGGAAGTGTACGAGAGAATGGGTGTGTAGAAAAAAATATTGCATGGAGAAGATGGTTGGCATTAGTTTCCCCGCACACAAAAAGAAATAGAAAATGACTAAGTGCTGGAATATGATTAAGACATGTCATGAAGAGGAATATGTTGTGCAATCATGAAGAGATAAAGAATCTCTACACAACACAAGGAATCCACACACAACACAATTCATAAAAATGACTAAGTATTGTGCACATATGGAATTTCTTTAATCATATAATGAAACTATAAGCATACACTGGACTATAAAATGGAAATAAAAAAGGGTGGGAAAGGGTTATATACAAGGATAAACTTGGAAATCAAAGGCAATACATGAACATGGATCAACAGGGTGGAAGGATCTTCTTTAGGATGACCTTCAAACCTAGGGATTCCTAGGGGAAGCTTGGTTGGCATATTGGGCCAATTGACATCGTGCTAGATAGGATCATTGATAAGTTTGTTTAAATTTGGGGGATTCAAACCTACCATTTATGGTAGAATGGGTTGGTTGGAATTAGCTTCTGCCATGGTTGAGACTAGTGTGGAACTCAGGTTGGATGAAGGTGAACTAGTTAAAGAAGAAATATTTTTAGGACTAGAGGAACCAACAATCATCGATGAGGATGGGGACTTCGAATCTAAAGAAGGTCAACTTATTGAATCCAAGGAAGAAGTTCCTGAAGGTGGAATGAGTGGAGGAACCTAAATTTTTCGGCAAGGGGATATAATATGTCCAATACCTGTAGCTTATAAGTCATCACTCAGAACCCATGGGTTATAAGGAACCTGTAGCTTATAAGTCATCGCTCAAAACTCGTTCATATCTTGTTCATATAGATAAGGACTTGTAAGCTAACAAGATAGGTATTGAGATAATTGTAGGTCCAGGGATAATCATAAAGTCTCGATCTCAAGATAATTATAGGTCTCAGCTCGTGATAAAAAATATAAAACCATAGGTAAAAAACAAAGTCCAAAGGCCTCATGGCCTATAAGATAGTCTTCCTGGGAGAGCTATTATGCCTAGATGCAAATATCACCCTTGAGATGCAAGAATTATAGAAAATGATAAAGTAGCATAGTAATGACTTAATAAAATTAATCAAACAACCAATCACAACATTATTAGGTGGTGCAACAAGTGGTTTGATGTGTGTTTAGATCAATAAATGGAAACCTAATCAAAAAAAATTCCTATAAAAAGAAAAGACTAGCATATGAGATGGAATAAATGATCTCAAACAAGTCCTAGACTGTGGTTAAGGGACTTAAATTCAACTAACAATAGGGGGAGATGAGGTCCCCTATGTATATGGATGAAGGTACAAAAGAGACGGTTATAACTAGGGGGAAATGGGTGATGAAATTCCCAAAGGCCTATAGAAATTTGTCTCATGTGCCCTCCCTCCTACAAGAGCCACCTAGATAAGGATAACTAATAGAAAGGCCACTAAGCTACCTCTTCATAGACATGTGCAACAAGTTACCTTTCCTTCAAGCTAAAATCAAATGATTGGGGGATCTCCATTAGTGAAAGAGATAGGAGTCTCAATCACACCTCTGATCACAACCTTGGCATTATTTGATCTGAAGAGCATGCCTATTGTTAAATGGGTTCTAACCATGTCTAATAGAAAGGATTTTAAAAGTAACCTAAATGTCAACCACTATGTCTCAATGTGAAATGATTATGGGAAGTTAGTTGGATGTTATCCCCACAATCTTAACCTAACTACAAGATCATTTTTGGCCCGAGTGAGCTTATGTGTGTTAGATTAAGTGGTTAATTTTAGGCTAAGCTTAGGTTCATGAACCAAGCATATAATTTATATGTGAAGTATGTGTACATGATGTGGTGCATTCTACTTCAAATAAAAATGATTGGAAAGTAAAGTAAATTGCTATCACTGAAATCTAAAACTAAAAAGAAAGATACAATTAAGACAAAGACTAAAGGATATGAACTTTTTATTTATATTAACTAAATTTTAGAAACAAAATTATCTTGCTAAAATTTAGATTCATAAATGAACACAATCTACCTTAAACTAGGGCTTCATAAGCATAAAATTCCAAAGAAGAAAGCCACAGACAAAGACTAAAGGATATGAACTTTTTATTTATATTAACTAAATTTTAGAAACAAAATTATCTTGCTAAAATTTAGATTCATAAATGAACACAATCTACCTTAAACTACGGAAAGGATATGAACTTTTTATTTATATTAACTAAATTTTAGAAACAAAATTATCTTGCTAAAATTTAGATTCATAAATGAACACAATCTACCTTAAACTAGGGCTAAGGGCTTCATAAGC
>SNQJ01S0033584.1:87882-111165 GCA_010110895.2 Picea sitchensis | reverse complement strand
GAGTTCACCAATACCTTCCATACCTTGTGCACCAAGCGGGATATCAAGGAATCTGAACGACATTTGGTTCTAAAATCCCGTGGGACTCTACACAGATACATCCAAACTGAAATGGATTTTCTAGACATCTCATCACTCGGTGCTGCCTATCGATATGTTGTTAAAATCGAGTAGAAATTTAAGCACCAGAACAAACGAGAGTTCAGGTTTGAAAATCTGCAACAACCAAAGCATGACAAATAAACCCCTAACAAACAATCTCTTGAAAACCAGTCCAAGATAGAGGAAAACAAGGGTCACAGGAAGACAAAAAAGGACACAGAAAAATGGTGTGAATTCAACAAAATCCCCTGGCACAACACCGATGAATGTTTCTCAAAACGATCATTGGTGGCCGAGATCAAAGAAAAGGAGCTGAACCCTGATTCAAAATTTGATTCTGAAAATACTGGTAAAAGACAGATCATTGACGCAGACTCCACTCCTATTGTTGCGACCAGAATAATTCAACCAGAAGAACCAACATATCCTGAAGAGGGGGAGTGCATTTTTCATTCACAGATGTGGGTGAAGGGGACCCTGCTGCATTTTATTATTGATAGTGGAAGCCATAAAAACCTCATCTCAGCAGAGGTAATCAAACAGTTGGGATTGTCGAGAACACCACACCCACAACCATACAACATCGGGTGGCTTCAGCAAGGATGAGATCTTCGTGTCAACCAGCAGTGTCGATTGTCATACAACATCCATCCCTTCAAGGATGAGGTATTATGTAATGTTTCCCCACTGGATGTTTTTTATGTTCTCTTGGGCCAACCATATATGTGGAAACGCCAAGCTATCTATGAGTCTCGACCCCGTAGTGTCATTGTTATTCTGGGGGGTCATATCTACAGAATACCAGAGGTAGTTCCGACTATTGTCCCACCTAAATAGTATCACAAGGTAGTATCTCATACTACAAAATTCATCTTCTCCACAATCTGTTCAAAAGGGGAACAAAAGGATACTGCAACCACTAAAACCTCGACCCAAGTACCTTCTATCCACCAAAAGCAGGTCGACAAGGTTGCAGCAAAGCACAAAGATTCCTTCTTCACATAGTCATCTCATTTAGCCAGACTGGTTAAAAAGGTCCAACCCTTCCAGCCACAGGTTCGTGACGACCTTCAACAAACCAAGCAGTGCGACGGTTCCAACAAGGCAAGTAGCTCACCAAGATTCAGATTCACCAATCGCTTTCCCCTCTCCCCCGGGAACTCAACACAATGGAGACCATTGCTTCCTAAGGAGGGAGGATTGATCTAGGTGGATATCGGTGGCCACCCACCTTCTCCAACTGGACCAAAACATGTTTCTGGCAATTTTCGTAATTTACTATTTTTAGCAATTTTTAACTTTCAGGGCCATTTTGAGGCCCTAAACGATGTTTTTTGAGAAAACGAGGAGCAACATGGATCATAGATCATGTTTCTCACCAAAAATTTGTAGTTCTCGAATAGATCTTTCCAACAAGCTATTGGGTGCCCCGAACGGAGATCATATGCAAAAGTTACGCCCCTGGGAAGTTGACGTACCAACTACCCCCATCGGGGCCCACAAACTTTTTGGCTTTTCATCTTTCGGGGTTAGGGTTTTGGATTTTGCTTTTGTTAAAAAGGCTCTTAGAGCCTCATTGTAATAATCATCTTCTCACATATGCGAGTAGCCGTCACATCTCTTCTCAGAGATAAGCTACCACCATTCTCACAAGTCTTTCACTCTATATTTTACAGTCTTTGTACATTTATTTCATTAATATAAATCTTGTATTACTGTATATCTGTGACTCTTGTTTTATTTCCGTTATATCTCTGTTATATTGTTGTCTCTCTTGCAATATCTTTGTGCATTTCTTTATTATATCTCTGATCTCATTTCGTGTCGAAAATAATCCGGATCACTTTCAGTCCCCCAAGACACCCTACCTCTATGTTTGTGCCATTGCTTCTGCAATAAATGACTGGACTGTCTATAAATTCATGCAAAAATATAGAAAACTGCGCCCAAATCCGTACTGTATGGATGCACTCGGTCTGCCTCCTTCATGCTCTTGTGTGTCCTAAATACACTGTCTAAGCCCCCTTATATACAAATTCCGGGCGGTTTTTTGTAATAAATGAGGAGGTTGGTGTGTTGGTTAAAGTGGCTAAATTTAGGTGTTGGTTGGGTGAAGGTCCCGGGGTCGAATACCACGGGCCTCCCCCTTTTTGGAAAATGGTTACAACAAACGTTGGCATGCCCTGTCAAATCTGGCGAGCGACCACTTAAATGGCGGAAAGGTAATAAATAGAGGAATATGCTATATATATATGGTGGAAAATGGATAAGCCCCTAAGTGGGAGGAATACCATGGTCGTATGGCGCTAACATGTGAACAGGGGCTGGTCCGAAGACCGAGCCCCTTCCTTTGGCACCTTAGTTCAAACCTTTAATTTAAATATTATTTTTAACATATTACAAATAAGAAACGTTGTGTGGGGTAGTGGTAGCACGGATTTGTGGGGCCTTTGGGCTAGTGAGAGGTCATGAGTTTGAATCTGGTGGAGTGATAAAAAGTTTACCCAACAAACATTGGAGGGGTGCCATGTGACAACCCATGATTGGGCCACGTGACACCATATAACTTTTCCACAAAAATGCCACTTGTCGCAGTCTGATTTGCCCATGAAACTCACACGTGTCATCACCTAACTTGCCCACGTGTTTGCCATCCTTGCCAAATCAGCCATATGGACGTGTCAAGTGTCACCCTTTGTTATAACCCTAAATTAATCCATACATGCATACCTAACATTTGGCCCTCTTACTTGCTATTTTTGCCAAGCCATCACTGAGTTGCTCTTCTTAAAAACACTATTTTTGAAGATGTACACGTCCAACACCACTATTTCCCATGTACACACGCTCACTGCACCACTACAACCCGCGTACATACGCTAGATGCATCATTACAACCCGTGTATACTTGCAAAATTTGCAAAAATAAAAAAGTTGCAAGGAATTCATTGAGATTACGGGCTATTGGGTAGTTTCCCAACTGATCCATCGCCTATAGCCTGTCACCCAACCGAATAACCATCCTTTTGTCATATAAAGGAGGTGTTGGGGTCTCATTCCTATGCTAAGCATAAGAACAATGAAACTCTGCCTATTTCACATCCCCTCCTTGCCCCAAGAAATTGCAGCCACCTTGTGATATTTGACTCAGAATTTCCCATTTTGCTCTTTTTCCTCCATCATAAGCCCATTCCATTTCCTTAGAAGAAGTGTGAGAGGAGAAAGATACGTGGAGGCGCGGTTGGAACTTGGTGAAGAGGAGCTCAGACCAGGTTCGTGGAGCAGTCGCTGACCTTGTTGTAAGTAAACATTGTGATATCAATAAAATAAATACTTTTCCTGTCCCAAAATATGATGTATCAAATGTTTGTATTTGATTTATGCTTTATTCTAACATCTAACCCATGATTTATATATGAGATGCATGTTTGCAATTTCCTGTTTATCTATTTGTGAATGCAGGTCAGCCTTGGGAGGAGTCTTGTAGTTATCGGAGCTATCAAGTGTGAGAGGATCGGCACCGAACGTGGAGTAAAAGCTAAAGTTACCCAATCTTTTCACTTTGTCTTTCATGTATGAATTTGGGGTATATTCGGGGTAGTTAGAAAAGTAGGATACTCTTAGACGGTTAGATCTGCCTACATGTTGAACCCTAGTGTAGTCCATAGGGGGGTTTTCCCACTATAAAATAACTAGCGACCATACTGGGGAAGCCTCTAAATTTTTAGGGGATTTCTTGGGTGTTTGATTGGTTTTATTACCTTTTGAGTTTCTTGTTGAGTCTTTAAGGGATTCTGGCCACCTGTTGGTGCCATACCCGTTCTCCCTGCCCTATTCGTCATTCTATTTTACTTTTTTTTCTTAATAAGTACAAAGGTGTACGCAACCTACTGTGGGTCAACACGTGTACATACACACCCTTCTTTATAGACAACTCGCATACATATGCAAGTTGCTTAAGCATAAGTAGTGTACCTGTGTCAAGATTTTTTTTTTAAGAAGAGGCACTCAACCTCTTCCCTGATTGAAGTTTTACTTCTCAGGGTTTCTTGATCAAGTGAAGTGTCTCTGGTTTTTACAGTTGAAGCCTGGGTTGGATGCCAGTTTTCTTGTCTTTTTTAAAGATTTATTTTGTTTCCTAGATTTTTTAACTTATTTTTAGCTTGAAATTTTAAGAAAAATGAGTTGCATTTTGAAAAAAAATTGAATCGTGTATTCATCAGTTTCTTTTAGCATCTTTTGTTACTTCTGCTTTGATTGGAAGAAAAAAAAAAAAAAACTTAGTTTGTTAGATCCCTTTCTTTCTTGGCATTTGCTTAGCATTGTTATTAGTGTTGTGTTTTCTTCTCATCTTAAAAGAATTTCAAAAGAAAAATAAGAAAGATAATCTTTCTTTGCCGATGTTCTTATAAGTTTTAGTTGCACTACCACACCCTTTTTGAGTAAGTCAAGCCAGTAAAAATCATGCTAAACCTAAAATTAACTAGACTTTATGTTTGTAGGGTCAATCAACTAGTTTAGGCTAGAGCTTTGAATTAGGTTGGAGAGGAAACTCTTCAAGGTTGTTTAAATCAAACATTGGAGTCCGAGTTAGGGAGTGTTAAAGTCCAGTAAACGTGAAATTTATGTGGGACCCCCTTCTAACAGATGGGCTAAACACGAGGTCGTGTGAGAAAAGGTGGCAGAGATAACCCCTCCAAAGTCGAACCAAGCATAGTGGGGAACACATATTGAAGACTTGTCGTGGGATACTGTCGATTGCATTTGCCTATGGAGCTTCGTGGACCCCGAATCTGTTTAGGATCCTCAGTTGTCTTTCGGACCACTTGCTTTCAATACCCTCGATAGGTTTCGGGCTTGTTACCCTGCTCATTATGGTCCACCCGACTGTCAATTGTACCTGCCTGGTGACTATTTGTGAGTTGTCAACTTAGTTTCCTTTATTCTAGGGACTTACACATGTGACTGCAGGGGTATACACAGATACCTAGGGCAGACATCAGGCCACGCTTTGCAGAGTATACCCAAAGGGTGCTTCCGTGTTCAAGTTTCACTTGCACCGGTAAGTTGCTCTAGTGTTGGCTGGCGTAACTGTTCTTCCTACTAGATAGTCGTTTACTTGATTTTCCTTTAGGAATTTTTAGTGTGTGATCTGTGCTCCCTAGTTTTCCATAATGAGTTAGTCTATCATTGCTTTGGGTCTCTTACCTAAGGTGGTAGACCTCCCACTTTGCTGGTCGTAAGGACTTTTTTGTTTTCTGCTTAGAAACGTGGAGCCGCCTCTTTATATGTGTTGTTTTTATACCACTGGTTCACCAAGAGTCAGTGTGAGACTTTTACGGACTTGAACGATCCCGAAAGGGGAGAACCTGTGCATAATATCTTCATGGATAAAGTTCCCGACGATACCAACCAAGGAACTCCTTCACAAGGGGATTCTTGTGCTTTTCCTTTCTTCAGAAACGTTGGTATCCCTTTGATGGCCACTTTATACATTCCTGGGTTGAATGTGGGACTACCGGTTTGGTTGGGCACCATTCCAAATGTCCCTAATGCTCTTGATGCTTCTCAGTTAAGAACCTTATGTCATGGGCATAATTTTGATGTTCCTTTGTTAGCAAAGTCTTCTCCTCCTCCTTCTACCACCTCTGGTGAAAGTACAGTTACTAGTAACCGAAAGTCTGAACGAATTAGAAAGAGGAAGAAAAGAGAGAAGAGGTCATCAAGCTCTGCAAGTCATGTTGAAGACCAACACCCAACCTCTGCAAGTCATGCTGGGGGCACAGACCTAGTCCCTGCAAGTCATACTGGATTTCAATCACCAACCTTTGCAAGTCATGTTGGAGATAGGTCAACAACCTTTGCAAGTCACATTGAAGACCAACACCCAACCTCTGCAAGTCATGCTGGGGGAAAAAATCCAGTCACTGCTAGTCATACTGGCAATAGGTATGTAGCCTCTATGAGTCATGTTATTGACCCATCACCAAACTTTTCAATTCATATTGGATATGTGCAATGATCCATATGGATATCGATGGCCACCCACCTTTTCCAACTGGCTCAAAACAATTTTCTGACAATTTTGGCAATTTACTATTTTTAACAGTTTTCATTTCTGGGGCCATTTTGAGGGCCTAAATGAAGGTTTTTTGGGATCGAGCTTCTCAATGATATCTTATTACATGATTAATCCCCCAAAATGAACCTCCTCGATGATACCTTTTCAACAGGCTATAATACGCCTAAAAAAAAGATCGTATGCAAAAGTTACGACCCCAGGAAGTTAATGTACTAACATACCCAAACGGGGCCCACATGGATTTTGGTGCTTCATCTCCTAGGGTTAGGTTTTTGGATGTCTAGGGTTTTTGGAATTATTTGTTATTGTAAAAAGGCCTTTAGAGCCTCATTGTAATCATCTTCTTGTGAATGAACACAACCATCACATCTCTTCTCAGAGATAAGCCGCCACCATTCCAACAAGCTTGTTTCCGCTGCATTTTACAGTTTCAACTTATTTCATTATTGAATAGAAAACCAGTTTTACTGTATCTCTGTTATTTTGTGTTAAGAATCTGTATTTGTTTCATTTTGTTCATAAAATCCAGATCATGCAACTAGCCACTGTTATTCATGTTCTCATGTATGGGCGTTGATAGACTCTGTCAGTCCTGGCCAGAGCCTCCATCTTCATATGGAGTATGGTCAGTTTACTTCACCCTTTGGGACTATTGACCCTTGTTTGCATGATTTCTCAGATTTTGAATTTCCTTTAGATGAGGCTATCCTTGAAGCCATGACTACAGTTTCTATACCATGGGAGGAATTACACCATGGTTTGTGTTCTCTTCCCTTTTGGGAGACTTTCCAAGTTGACTATCGAAGAGACTCTTGGTCTGAGCCTAGCAGTGGGCTCTAGCTGAACCAATTTCATACATGAGTCGTATTCCCCTAGAGTCTTCTTTAAGCCTTTTTTAGACTCTCTAAATATGAAAAGATTGTCAAGCGATCTTGTTGTCCTTCACGCTTGCCAAACTGAAACTTGAAGGCACGTTTGTCCGATGGTAGTTTACCCCTTTTTCAGTCTGGATGGTCAATTTTATGAATAAAGGTATACTCTAGGAACTTCGGTTCGCTAGAAGAGTATTGTTAGGTATAAGTTTAACCATTTTTCGGGCCCAAGGGACTAAATTTATGAAAAAGGAACCCCCATGGAGTCCATAGTTAAGCTCTTTTCAGACTCCCTAAAATTAAAAAGATCGTCAAGTGACCTTCTTCCTTCACACTCGTTAAATTGGTCTAGAAGAACATACCATACAGATTCCATAGTTAAGCTCTTTTCAGACACCTTAAAATTAAAAATATTTCCGAGTGACCTTGTTCCTTCACACTCGTTAAAATTGGTACAAAAGGACATCTACTGGCACAAGTTTACCCCTTTTTTCGGCCTGTAGATTAAGGAGGAAAAATGTACACCTTGGGAGATTTGTCTCGCTAGGAGAGTTCTCCTCAGTAAATTTCATACTTTTTCGAGCTAAGGAGACTAAATCTAGAAAAAGGTTGTGAGTCCATAGTTAAGCTCTTTTCAAACTCCTTAAAATTGAAAAGATTGTCGAGTGATCTTGTCTGTGTCACACTTGTTAAAATGGTTTTGAATAGATGTCTTTTCGGTGCAAGTTTACCCATTTTTTCGAACTGACTAGACTATTTTCGAAAAGGGTACCCCAATGGAGTCTTCTTTTATGTTTTTTCAGACTCTCTAAACATGAAAAAACCACCGAGCTTACCTTCTCTGGGCTCGTGAAAAATACATTGACGAGGATTTCATATTGTCCTGCTAATCACATTTTCATCTCTGTGTCTTTGGCCTAATGTCAGCTCCATATTGCTCTCAACTGAACCTTTGAATCATGCCTTATACACAAGCCTTGTAGCACTTTGCCTCTACAACCTGACACCTTGATCCATGGAGCATTTTTCCCCGAGTATCCTTTTCCTGCACATGTCTCCTTGCTATGAGAATTAGTGTGTTCCTTGCCCTTGGAACTAGTATGCTTGCGACACTCGTTCCTCCTTTGTAACGTAGCATTCTTTTATTCTTTTTCAAGCTCTTTAAAAACATTGAAAAGACAAAAAAATAAAAAATACCCCCAAAAGAGGACGGGAAATATATATTCTTTTTTGGCAGCACAATGAGTCTCCCTTGGACAAAGCACATCCTTCCATTTGTTCATCAAGATTTGGGATTTAATATGAGCTTAGGAAGATTTTCTCGCTGCATAGAGCTATGTCCTCCTCCATTTGGTTATTCTTCCAAACACATGGAGAGTTTGCATTGCGTCTTGCATAGTGAACTTGTGTCAATGTCATGTTGCCTGAGTCTTATCATCTTTCATACTCTTGTCCAAGGGAAGTTTTACTCATCCTAAGTCGACCTTTCTGTAGTTTGTCTCTTGACCTCATGCCCGACCATCTCGAAAGTCCAATCAAATCCTTGTTCGAAATCATTGAAGTTATTTGCCTGATCACCGAGATCCTCTTGTCTGTTCTCGACGAGACGTCGAAGACCTTTGGGTAGTGAAGTCGTACACTCACATTACACTGCTACCCAAGTTTTTAAGATCTTGAATTTGTTGCTCGAGCTCTGAAGGCCTCATATCCAGCCATCAGGCGTCATTTTCTTCTTGAAGATGGATACTATACATGTATATCTTTAATTTTTAGATGTAGATCCATTGTGTATTGCTCGCGGCTACACCTTATATAGTTATATGACATGGATATGCAATGTATTTGATTGGAAACCATGATTTATTTCATCCTGAGCATGGGTATTCCTGCCTCAGAGAGACAATTGTTATTTATGCAGATGGCACCTCCCGAACTCTGGTCCCTGGCTCACTCGCTCCGTACATTGGTGAAGATTTTGTAATGTATTTCAGCCATCAGATGTTCTTCTGACCTCACACATTAGGGGACATCTGTTATAACCCTAAATTTATTCATACATGCATCCCTGACATTTGGCCCTCTTGCTATTTTTTCCAAGCCATCATTGAGTTGCTCTTCTTAAAAACACTATTTTTGAGGATGTATGCTCTCTGCACCACTATTGCTCACGTACACATGCTCACTGCACCACTACAACACTCATAGTAATTCTAGCTGCACCATTACAACCCACGTATACTTACAAAAGTTGAAAAAATTAAAAAGTTGCAAGGAATTCATTGAGATTACGGGCTATTGGGTAGTTTCCCAACTGATCCACCGCCTGTAACCTGTCACCCAACTGAATAACCATCCTTTTGTCGTATAAAAGGAGGTGTTGGGGTATCATTCCTAAGCTAAGCATAAGAACAATGAAACTCTGCTCGTTTCACATCCCCTCATTGCCCCAATAAATTGCAGCCACCTTGTGAGATTTGCCTCAGAATTTCCCATTTTGCCCTTTTTCCTCCATCATAAGCCCATTCCATTTCCTTAGAATAAATGTGAGAGGAGAAAGATACGCGGAGGCGCAGTTGGAGCTTGGTGAAGAGGATCCCGGACCAGGTTCATGGAGCAGTTGCTGACCTTGCTGTAAGTAAACATTGTGATATCAATAAAAGAAATACTTTTCCTGTCCCGAAATATGATGTGTCAAATGTTTGTATTTGATTTATGCTTTATTCTAACATCTAAACCATGATTTATATATGAGATGCATATTTGTAGTTTCTTGTTTATCTGTTTGTGAATGCAGGTCATCCTTGGGAGAAGGCTTGTAGTCAGCGAAGCTATCAAGCACGAGAGGATCGACATCGGACGTAGAGTAAAATGTTAAGTTACCTGATCTTTTCACTTTGTCTTTCATGTATGAATTTGTGGTATATTCGGGGTAGTTATAAAAGTAGGAGACTTTTAGACAGTTAGATATGCCTACATGTTTAACCCTAGTGTAGTCCATAGGGGGGTTTTCCCACTGTAAAACCCTTGCAGTGATGCCACATGTCATTTTGAATTTTGACCAAGTTTGACTAAACTTTGACCACTTATAACTTTTGATCCACAACTCTGTTTGATGAGTCGTTTGCGCCGTTAGAAATATTGCGACGTGATCTTTGTGATTATGCCCTTTTCACTAAGTTTAGAGAACTTTGAAGTTTTTCCCTTTTGCTATCTACTAAAGCCATTCTAAGCATTCTGAGTTGCTTTTGTGTGTTTTGAGTTGTTCTTAGCCTTCTCTGGATCCTTTTTGGATCAATTAAGGCAGGAACAAGAGGCTTATAAAAACTATATCAAGGTATTGAAGGATGAAGATACCATGTGGAGACTAAAGTCGAGAAGCTTGTGGATCCAAGCAAGGGATAAAATACTTCTTTCTTTCATAAGCAATCCAAATCTAGGCAATGGCGTAACAAGGTTGAGGAAATAAAAACACATTCTAGAGAAGTGGTCACAAAATTTGAGGAGATTAAAAAGTTGGCCTCCGTGCATTGTAGTAAGTTGTATACAGAAGAAGGGGAAATGGATGAGGAGTTATGTGAGCAATTTTTATCTCATATTCCTTTGAAAAATCTCAAAGGATGACAATTTGGAATTGAACAAGCCAATCATGGAAGAGGAAATTCTATATGCCATCAATAAATTTAACCCAAATAAAGCTCCTGGGCCAGATGACTTCACAATTCACTTCTACAAGTGGTGTTGGTCCATTATCAAGTTTGA
This sequence comes from Picea sitchensis, assembly GCA_010110895.2. Taxonomy (NCBI): domain Eukaryota; kingdom Viridiplantae; phylum Streptophyta; class Pinopsida; order Pinales; family Pinaceae; genus Picea; species Picea sitchensis. The sequence continues at coordinate 100,350 of SNQJ01S0033584.1, read as the reverse complement.
TTTCATTAGGATGATTCATCAAGTGCATAAATCATCTCGACTAGGGGGAAGCCACAAAATCTTCCTTCTTGGCCTTGCTTCCAAAAGAAAAAAAGTGCTTCTTCCTTTGATAGATTTCACCCCATCTCTCTTTGTAATGTTTCTTATAAAATTATGGCCAAGATTATTGCCAATAGGTTGAAGCCTTTTCTAAGTTCTCTGATCATTTCCAATCAAGGGGGTTTCATTGCAAATAGATAGATATGGGACAATATCATTTTGGTCCAAGAAGCCATTCATTCTAGCTTAAGCTAAGGGGAAAAAGGGATGGTAATAAAGATAGATATGGCCAATGCATTTGATAGAGTAAAGTATAGCTTTCTCAAGGCATTTTTAAAGCAATTTGGCTTCAATCAACCTTTTATTTCTTGGATAGGAGCTTGTATTAACAATCCCTGGATTTCTCCCTTGGTAAATGGAAGGTCAGCTCCATTTTTCCAAGACATAAGGGGACTAAGGAAGGGATGTCCTCTCTCCCCCCTTCTTTATGTTATTTTGGTTGAATCTATTAATAGATGATTGGAATGGGAGAGATGATCTGGTACAATCCTAAGTCTGTGTATAGAAATATGTGTAAGAAGAATAAACCACTTCCAGTTTGTTGATGATACCTTGCTGATGGGAGGAGCCTCTAAAATTATATTGCTAGGAGATTTAAAATGGTGTTGGACCAATTCTCAACTATGAATTCTCCAGGCAATTTTGACACTCAATATATCATGAATGGCTTCCCAAGATCACTTGGCCATCTAATTATAAATATTTGTTGGGAAAGTGGGTGAAATGTTATCAAGGATCCTTCCCAGGAAAAACAATTTTTCAAAGAGTGTGGAAGGCCTGTCCAAAATATGTGTGTTGGAAAACTTGGCTAGCCAAGAACATAGTTATTTTAAAAAATAAGCACTCAACTACTAGCTTTGTGGCAACAAACTCCTTGGGGAAATTGTCTGAGTCATTTAAATCCAAAAGAATCAAGCAGGAGGAGATATAATCTTTGGAAGAAGATGAAGAATCCTAGACATCTCGTCTAAACATTTCTATAATTACACAAGCCAAAATCCCTCAAATATCTTGTTGGAAAATTCATTCTTCGTCTCTGGATTTTCATTCTAGGCTTTCTTCCCAATCAAATTTCACTTTGTGTTTCGACGGTGCTTCAAAAGGAAATCCAGGGGAGGCAAGTGTGGGGCGAGGGGAATGCTTTACGACCCTAGAGGAAATCGAGAACTAGACTTGTATTGGAATATAGGTATTTCCACGAACAATAAGGTTGAAGCCTATGTTTTACTTCATGGGATTCAATTGGAAAAACAAAGGCAAATTTCCAATTTGAACATAGTAGGGGATTCCAAAAATACCATTAGATACCTTGTATTTGGTTCATCCCAAAAGGATATGAACTTATAGGTGCTGGTTGATCATACCAGACTCTCCTTGTAGAATATCAATGTCCAATTTGTTCATGTTTACTACCATAATAACTCAGAAGCATATGTAATGGTCAACATAGCCATAGGAAAAGCTCTTTGACTTATGGGATTTTATGGCATTGAGCATGTGGTTACTCCCCCATGATCATATGGCTTGGTTTCAGGATAGGTCTTCAATAGACCACACAGAGAGATTCTTTTCTACGAGTGGATGTTGTATGCATGAGGCAAGACATCGTCTTGTCATGCATTTAAAGACAAGACAGGGTATAATGAAGCGAAGTGGGATAATTGATCAGGTTAGTGGGTGGAAGCATAGCTTAGGGAAGGGGGTACGAGCCTAGTACTCATCTTTTACCAGTTCAATGGATCTTCTACAGGTGGGATGTGCAACCATTATTGTAGGTAAAGGTGGGAAAAGGAAGGTACAGTGGCAACTGGTAGATCTGGATGGTGTTATCGACCTCCATAAGGTTTTGAGTGGTGTTGAATCTTAAATTTGTCATGAAGTCACCATCCTGCAAAGAATTTCAAGTCACACACACACACACACACACACACACACACAGAGAGCCCTCTATATATATAAGGATGATGTGATTGGAAGGCGTGCATTTTGTTGATACAACATGATCTTGGCATATTTATTCTCAGTACATGGTTCCTAATTGCTACGTTCACAGGTCTATTGTTTCAAGTTAAAAAGTGGTCATCCTATCTATTTGTTATACCATTCCATACATACATTTGATGAGTTTATTTCATCACTCCTTGAAAAATGTGATGTAATTTATTAAAAAACATGGGTGTTCAATTTTTATAAGTATATGGTATACCTATCATATGCACACCATTGATTATATGTATGAGTTCTGACACATATCATATGAGTTATGCAATAGGAATGGTATCAGACTTGATGTTGTAATGGCAATGAATTTGAAAGTTTTATATAGTAAAGGTTTGGAGGTTTTAGTGTATATGGGATATATAATGCACCTTGACTGCAGACTATTCAAAATTGTTATGGATATTTAATGAGGAAAGGGGCAACGTATATGACATGTGAAGATTGTGTGACATGGAATACACTTGGAAATCATTGGATGCTTGAGGTTTTGACATGGTGATCTTTGGGATTTGTAAAATATTAATGATGGCCGCCACACTATCGCGACGTGACCAACAATTAATGCATTTTGCTTGTTTTGGGTTACCACCTTAGGGGTTTGGAATTTGATTCATTATGAGTTTGAGGAAGGGTTCGGACACTGGGATGTAACTGCTGCAACTATCTTGAGAGGCACATAAATACCACACAAATCCAGGTACCAAGGTTTCGACTCCCTTTCGTCTAATGTTGTTCTTTGCTCCATAATTTACTCGTGGATATGTGAATGATATGTTGTGATTGTCAATTTGATTGTTTTCATGTTATAACTCTGGAAATGTGAAGAATGGTACTCCTGGTTGAATGAAATTTATGAGTTTTTAGAGTCTAAATAGTTGAATTCAAAAGCAATTTAATGAAGAGTTGCAGATAATAGTTGCTGAGCTTTATGCATTTTAGTTCCACCTATTATCTCTTTGTTTGGGATATGAGTATCATGACTTCTATGTTCTGTAGAAAACCATTTAGTTGTTTTCAACCATTAGATTTGTATCACTGTCATGGGTTTGTTTATTTGGGTTTTTACACCCCACGACTTCATGCGTAGAGTTGGTTAGCAATGGATTTTGATTCATTTTTGAGTTAGGATTTGTATTATTTGCATGCATTATGCAAGCCCCAAAGAATAATGCTCCTAGTTAATGAAGGCATGCACGAATTCAAGTTTTATTGATTGAACGATAAAGGGGTTTCAACTATCTATTGTTGTGCTCTGTGGAATTTTGTTTCATCTGCAAGGTTCGGTACTACTAGTCTTGTGTTATATCCATTACTCTTTGTTTGTTAAAACTTGGTCTTACAGCCTACAAATCAAGTTGTTTCACTATGGTCGCATGCAAGGGGTTTCATGTAGGCTATGGGTTATCAACTTATACAAAATCGAGAGACCCACAAACATATGCACAACACTCAACGAATGAAGTTGAGAAGACAAGTTTGATTACAAACTGGGTTTATAATCCATGCATGCATTAATCCAAACCCAACCAATTTTATAAAAGGGATTTTGGGATTTAAGTCCTTGATGTGTTTAAGGCTCATTTATGTCATGATATTTCAATGCATGTGATACATATTTGGATTAATGGTTTGGATAAACTAGATGTTGTTGCAAACTTAATTTGCCCAGTTTCAATTTGGATCTTTCTTGGTGGATTAATCTCGGGTTATGATGAAGTGGCATTTCAAAACTTTTGGTTTTATGATGAATTTAGCATAATGATTGGTCTTTGCTAGGATTGATGCTGATGGTTTGCACTGTGTATTTAAAAAATCATGGAAGATCAATGGTCTTGAACATAAATTAAGAAATTGTGCCTACTAGATATTAGTGTGATGAATAAAAGAAAATAAGAATTTTTAATAAACAATTGGGTATCAACATAATTTTTAATTGGGACATTCCACATGTTAAATGAAGAATTTGGTTATAACATGATAGAATATGAAAAGCTGCAGATTGTTACATGTTTAAATCCCTGTGATTGCATGTAATTATAATTCTTCCCAAAGAACACAAACCATTATAGACTCTGTAATTAATGCATGTTCATTTTACATTCCCCTATCATGAGTAACACTTTTCTCTCATTACAATCCCAATTCATTTTCCCAAATTTCCCTTTTACTCCCATCCTTAATTATAATTATGTAATTGCAGAACTAAATTGATCAAAAGAGAGATACTAACTTGTTCAGGGTTAACTCTGTTTTCTATATGAAGTAATATGATTGAGAGTTAATGAAGTGTTTTAAAAGCTGGCCATGGAAGTGAACAATATATTTTACATTCCTGTCATACTTACCATTTTTTGCTCATTACAAATCCCATCATTTAATCCCAAAACCCTTTCAAAATCCTTGTTCTAAGTGATTGCTTGATTTGAGAACATGAATTTCATGATGATTTATTGCATGTGTATGATTATAAACAAAGCCATGTTTAAATTATTTATTTTTCAAAGTTTTATATGAATTATTAGTTGAACTTTGGTTATGACTTGTGTAAATATGTATCAGTATGAGCTTTTTCAGCCGGGGTAGTCATGGCAGGAGAGGAAATAATAGAGGTAGAGGATTAGGTCCTTGGAAAAGAGGTAATAAGAGGCTATGATTTTCCATACATTTTGATACAGATTTAGAAGAATTCAATTAGTTGCTGCAAACATGTTTCCTTAATTTGGCTGGACAACAAGCCTACAGACCTCCACTTATGCCTCAGAACCCTCGTCCAAGTATCAATATTCCAATCCCAAACCATGTTTCCGTTCCTCTAGTTAGACCAGAACATGATGGATGGAAAAATGTTGTACATCCTCCTTCTGGATAGTCACATGGATGACCAAATATTGATCACCCCCATCAACCTCCTTTTCATGCCTAGCATATTGCTTCTCCCTTGTATCAACAACCTATATCCCAGGCCTCACATGCCCATCATGCCAAGGCCAAGATCTTTGAACTTGAGGATAGTTTAGAGAAGGAGAAAGTAGTAGAAACTGAGTCAAAGTCATCACATTCAGTCACTTCACATGTGCAGGGAAATGATCAGAAATCTGCTAAGGCAGGTTCATCAGTTGGGAGAAATGAAAGGGATGAAAGTAGTCATGGAAAGAGAGGATAAACCTCTCACAACAAATATGGTTTTTCATGATTTTGTTGGTATCTGTATATGAACTTATTTGCACTTCATTTTCGACAACCTATTATTTTTGGGAGCTTATGATTTTGATAGCATTTTATTTGGGACAACTCATGCTTTTGACAGTTTATATTTTGGACAGCCGTATATTTTTATGCTATATATTTTGCATATATCTACACGATGATTAAATTTGGAGGAATTTAAATAATTGTTACATGAAGCAACAAGGAGATTCTTATGAACTTTCCATATTATGCATTTTAATGACATAGAGTGTATAATGTGGCAAGTTGATATATCTTGCATATAAGGTGGAAGTTACAAGGAGTAAATGGTTCAATAATTGGTCTTAATAAATAGGGGGTCCCACTTATTAGTATTATTCAATGCCCTTATCATATTATTATATAAATAGGGGGTCCCACTTATTAGTATTATTCAATGCCCTTATCATATTAATAGCTATTATTATTATTTATTAAATTTACTTCACAACTTTCCTATTAACTAACTAATTGTTAGTTGATGAGTATCTAAAAGTAGTTGAATCATTCAACCACTGGAGATATTGGGTGCTGAGTGTTGCTGAACAAAGTAAAGGGGGAGAACACATTTCTTTGATAAGGTATGCTCTTACTTCCAAGTGAGATTTCATTACTACTTCATTCATCTTTGATTTATAAGCTAATCCACTTCGTGTGATAGTAGGGTTTGTTGAAGGTGATGAAAAGCTAGGACCAAGAGGCATTGAATTCTGATATGCTTCCAGGTTGATTGTATGTTTGATAGTTTGCAGACTTATTTTGGTTTCTGGATTAGTTTCTCAGTACTAAATAAGATTCTTGTGCAAAGTCATAACAGAGTGCAAGCTGTGGTTGTTGACTTATCATTCTTGGTCTGATTTGAAGGCACCAGTGGCCTATGTGTATGTTACCTTAGCTTGCTAGACTTACATCTGGTCCATACTTTGACATTATGAGAAGTGTATTGGTTATTACAAAATGAATGAATAAAATCATTGATGGTTTTGCAACTCCCTTGGCCTCTCTTATTTTTATTAGATTATGTGATTTTTCTTCTTGTTTAAATTATTGTATTAAAAAATCAAACTTCTTTATTTCAGTTTGCATTTGATAAATAAATTAAAGACAACAATTGGTCTTTAAGTAAAATAACTTGAAGGTTAATTGAACTTGCAACAAGGCTATAAATTAGGGTGATAATCCCTCCTATCTTGTTTTATCCAAATAAGATTCGACAAAATGTTGTGAGGAGGAATTTCATTTCTTTTACTCAACAAGTGGCTTGCTCGTGGGAGATTGTCTCCTCAAGGAAATTCAGGTACACAATACTCGATTTTCTTATCTTGGGATTGATATTTGGTAAATTAATGGTGAGGTGGAAGTCTCGGCGGGTGCTATTTTTAATGATCTCTCGGTGGATCATTGAGAGGATTGTGTGGAGCACATTGTTTTGGTTTCAAATTTATTTTTTAGTAGGTGTATTGGGGTGTCCTTGGTGGGTCACACCGTATTTCCTCTAGGGATTGAATTTTGCAACCTTGTCATTTCTTCTTGAATTGAATGTGGGAGATGCAATTCGTCACGTGCGCTCCCTCTTGATGGCAGTGGCTACCTTTGGTATTTATTTGAATTTGAAGTAGGGAGGACTGTAATCTTATTCTCGGACATCTTATGATATAATTGCTTGGTCTTCTGAGAAATTGTGCCATTATGGATTCTAGGAACAATGAATTTCAACAGGTCGAGGACATGATTGATAACGAATTTTAGGATAGTCAAAGGATACTTATTCGGGTATTCCCCCTCAGTTCAACTGTTACATTTGATTTCAATACCTTGGTTCATCATAGGGTCTTGATAGGGCAACAACATGATGAGATTGATTCTTTGAGAAGTCATATTGAAGCATTGGAATTCCAGTTGGCTCAACAGGATATGGATCAAGGGAATTCTCTGTCATGTGGGGGTATAGGTGGCGAAGCAACTTAGAAAGAGGCTCTAATACCGGACTTAAATTTTCTTGTGGAGTCTATGGTGGACTACGACCAACTCAGAATGGACAACAATTCACATGGAAAAGACAATGAGATGCATCCTGATGAAACTCTTTGAGAATTTTTTTTTTTAATAGCTTGTATGAATGATATTTTTTACCAAGTTTATGCTGTCCATCATTAAAGTTGTATTAGAATATGGATAGGCAATAGTGGAAGGAAATAACTATGGTGGTTTGAAGCTCTAGCTGAGTTGGATTTTTGTCATGGACCGAGAATCTCTTTTTGTACCAAGTGGTTTCAACCACACCCTTTTAATGAAGGCTCCCTCAACCAACTCCACATGAAGGCTCCCTATTTCATTATAGGAATCTAGGATGTTGAGATCAACTAAATTTGGCCAAAAACCATTGAAACGATAGACCAAACTCACAGATCTGTAGTATTCTTCCTCCTCCTCAGCATCTTGATCCATGGGAATGACAAGGGGAAGGGATTCCTGAACTAGAAGAGACAAAGAAGAAGGAGTAGAGCCCCGTTGAACAACCTCATGAAAAGAGGCCCCATACTTTGAATCATAAATTGGCCTAGACATTGAGGAGAAGGGAAAAGCCCCACTGCCTTGGGAACCTGTAGAGATGGACACAACTGTGGCCATGGTAGGAGAAGAAGAATGAAGTGGGTTGCAAGCCCATCTCATGTAGAGGCTGTGAGCAGCTAGGGTTAAACCCTAGCCACTGTGCACTAGGGGAAGGGAGGCACCATCGCAGACTCCTTTATATATATTATATAGTTATAGTTTATAGTTTGTGTTACCTTTCAGAATCAAAATTTACATATGAGGTCCCAGAAACTGGTGTTGAGGCTTCCATGAAAGGAAACTAGCCCCACCACCAGAGATAAAAGTTCCATAAAATTATACTGTAGCAATTACTGTTTAACATAATGATAAGATTAACAATATATAGAATGAAGCTAGGCCTATAAATATAGCAAAAGAAATATCTTTGTGGTTTGGAAGGCCATATAGAGGCTATGAAAAACAAAAAATAACAGTCCATGTAGATTACTTGCTTGTGTATTTGTAGGGGAAGGCATGCTTGGAATATTTTGGCCACTTTGGCTCCATGGTTTTCTATAGCATATCCTCTGTAGTACGACGTTGAGTAGGGACTGATGCACTCGAGTCCAAAAGCCAGTCCATGTGCTTCTCCATCAGCTCCTGATGAAATTTCATCTCTTCATTGTCGTGATGCAACTCCAATATGATTTCTCTCTGGGCATGAGAGAAGACTAGGTGAAGGTGAAGGGACTGAACTAGAAGCTGCATCCAGATTCAGGGGATGTGAGGCTATGGCAGAAGTCATGGGAGGAATAGAGGGTGGCTTGCACTCCTTTGCTTCACCATGAGAAAGGGGAAAATGACGATCCATGTTGGTGTGGCAGGGACAAGTGCAATAAGGACTGGGATGGCGATGTGCGGAGGGAGTGCGACCACACTGGGTGGAGCGAGTGATTTAGGAGGATCTAGGAATGACCCAGAAGTATTAGAAGTGTTCTAGGAGGCTTAGAGTGGCCTCAAAGAATGGGAAAGGACAATTTTTTTAAGTCTCCAAATGACATCCAAAATGGTTCCATGATGAAGAGCATGTTGCAATCTTTCCAACATCCCAAATGGCTCATTAAACAGAGCTATGGATTGAAATATATGGCCAATCAAATTTTTGGTCAACCAAGCCCAATTAGCAAGGATGAGTCAGCATCCATAATGTTGACGTTAGTATCTATAAAACAGAGCTGGACAAGTCAGAATATAGCACATGACAGCATGATGTCATCATGTTGATGTGGCAGCACCAGGGCATGCCACGTGTCACTAGATTTTGGACTTTTTGGATGTGGCAGGCACAGTGGTAGTGACATCGGCATGACATCAACATGTTGATGTGGCCCAATGACAACGTGCCACATGGCATGCTGATTTGGAACTTTTGGGTCGTGAAATGGGCTAGTAAAAATGTGCCACATGACACCCCTCGGTGATGCCACGTGGCACCACTCAAGAGATGCCACATGGCCTAATGAAAACGTGACAAGTGGTGTCTAGTCAACAAATAGAGTCAACAACTGACATGTAGATAGATGACTTGGCAGCTAAGGCTCGACAGACAGGTGGGCCAATGGATGGTCACCACGTGGCCTAATCATGGTTTTCCATGTGGTTGTAAGAAAATGCCCAATAAGGGCCAACAACCAAAATTTCAAATTGAAATAAGGTTTGGTCGGCGACCAACCCCCAATATGCCAAACTTAGCGACGATCCAACAAATATGGTGGCAAACTCCACACTTAGAGATAGAATCCAGATCCAAAAACCCACCACCATTGTCCGACATAGCTCTGAAACTCACCACAAAATCCAATAGACCTCCAAAAAATAACATCAATACGGGATCTTCGTGCATGTGTCATGTCAAGGAAATTGGCGCCAAGGATAAATCCACGGGTTTTTTTTAATAGGTACAACATGGTGGTTAAACCATATGTTAAAAAGGGTGTGATATGATTGGGTTCATAACCCAAATTTGAATGTGGTTATAACAGATGGGTAAAAGTAGGAGGTTCACGGGTTGGACCCCGGGACCTCCCCAACAAATAACTGTAATTTAAACCCACTTGCCAACAAACGAAGCTTTAGACTTGGTATTATCCATCCACACATATGTTCTTAAATCCAGTCATTCAAAACTAGGGAAGAGGGGTGCCCAGGGTTCCATACGGGCACATAAACTGAGACAAAACCAATGAATTATTGTATAGGATTGCACGTGGATCGAGGCAGAGGTCTACAGAAGGCCTGAAGATGACAATGTCCAATGGAGACGATTTGACAGTTAGATTTATGTTATTCCACACCATGAATCTATTGGTGACCTTCATTTTGGCATCAGATCTTCCGATTAGCAGGCTCATTTAAGGAAGAGCCCAATGTAAGCCTTTCATTTATGATGTCATTTGTATTTTGAGATATTGCAACATGCATATGTTTTTCTATAGGTTTTCAATAGCATGGAGAGATGCAACATGGCAAAAAATTCCTTTGTAATGCAACAAAACTCGTCTTTTCATCCTAGCACGTAAAGTGATACAATTAGTGCATGAGGGACACTTTGGTTCATGATGGAAATTGGCCAAGTTTGCAATCAGATGTCTCGTAACTTCGAGACCGATATCAAGGAAGTGATTGTGCTTGGATCCGAGCAACGTATCTAAATATCTTGGTAACTTCATGATGACATAATTCTTCTTTCTTTCTTCTTCTCTTCTTCCACAAAGTTTGTGAGAATTTTCCCATGTCAGATGCATGGAGAATGCCTCATTCTATGAGAGAAACTTGTAATGCATTACAACTGTGATTGACACAAAGAACACCCTCTTGATGCCGTATTTAGAAGGAGACTATGACCCTTTCAATTGTAAAGGAGAGAAATCTATTTAAAGAGGAGAATAAAGTGGTCTAGCTTCAGAGCGAGGCCCAGAGACGTAGCCCACATCGGGTGAACTCCGTTATCAATTGGTGAATCTCCCTCTTTTATGTGCTTGTTTATTTCATGTGGTTATGATGCTTTCCACATTCCACAAATTGATTATTGGATGCATGAAAGAATGATACATGAGATAATAAGTTGATTAGMCAAGTTCAATTCAATTTGGATTCAATCCAGTTAACGCTTCAATTCCACCTTATTAAGCAATATAAATTCAATTAAAATGGTCTTAAGAACCTGAACTTTATGGAGGGACACATAACCAAGTTAAGGCTAGTAACAAGGTCACCCCCCGTCCCAGATTAAGTGGCATCATAGCAAGGTTGATACATGTTGCAGGTGTTGAAGATCAGATGGAGAGAACACCAAAACAATTGTGGTTCAATGAACTAGAAGAGCTCAACCAAATGCTTCAAGCATATAATGTTGGGTTGAAGACATTGTTGCAAGCTGCAGAAGAGAAGAACCAGAGGTTGCAAATGTAGCTACAAGCTGTGAAGGAGAAAACCAGAGAAGGCCTCACAACAGAGGCAGAAAGAAGGCCATTTTGTGAACATGGAAAATTCACATGATCCATATGGATCTCATTGGCCATCCACCTCTTCCACTGAATCACCATTTTGAGCTCGTGGTTTTGATAAACCATGATATTCACCCTTTTTATGGGGAATGGAATGTAATGTCATCTTCATTTTTTAATTACATACATAATTTAATGATTTCCTAGTGGTCTTATGTACATGCCTACATCATAGCATTAATGCCTCATATCCCATTAGAACTCCACAATTAAGTGTGCTCAGGCTAGAGTAGTACTGGGATGGGTGACCACTTGGGAAGTCCTAGTGTTTTACATGCCTATGGCATTTTATAAACTTTGTCCAATTCATCCCACATGCATCATGGGAATTCTTCTCCTCTCATTCTCTCATATATAATTGAGGTGAAGGAGGCCCTTTAATAATGCAATGGAGTGTGATGTAAAGCTTCTTGTGAATGAAGTGTAGCCAACATCTCTTTATTTTTATAGATAAGCTACCCCATTTTTCTAGTTTGTGTTCTACAATGTTTTTCTATCTTATTCAGTAATAGAAGTTGGGTTTCACTGTATTTCTGTGTTCTCTTCTATATTTTTGTGTATTTAATTGTTATATCTCAGTTATATTTCTATCGTCATGTCGTTCTCAAAATAATCCAAATCAGTGGTATAAGAGAAGTTTGCTCCTTGTCATTTCTTAGAGCAGGTCCCTGATGAGGTCAGGGTATAGAGATTTGGGTCTCGAGCTAGTTTCTCTTGAGGAAAACCACTCTCACTAGCCCAAGTGACCTCCCATGGAGGAAGAAAAGAGAGATGACAGAGGATGAGATCTTTTCAAGATGTTGCTCAAGGAAGCCCTCATGCGACAAAGGAACGAGATGATGGACAACTTTGCTCAGATCCTTCGAAGATTACCGATGGTGAAAATCGAGGAATCTTCGAAAAGCAACAATTTTTCAAATGCGATGCCATTCAATGTACAAGTCAATTTTGATATCCCTTTATTTGAAGGCCAAATAGATGCAAATGCTCTAGAAAAATGGTTGAATATGCTAGAAGGTTATTACTCTATCCAAAAAAA
>SNQJ01S0033584.1:54393-81953 GCA_010110895.2 Picea sitchensis | reverse complement strand
CTTTGGGTTTTGAATATATTTTTTTAAATGTGTTTTTTTTCTTCATTAAAAAAAAATTGTGAAGATTTTTTCCTTTCTCTTTATCCATTTTTTAATGTAAATTAAAAAATAAATAAAAGTTAGTAAATAAAGTGACCATTTGAGATCCAATTTTGGGTTTTTTATTTGCATAGGGGTTTGTTGTCAAGCTGACAGTTTCAATTACGTCGTAATTATCTACAATTTTAACGTTTAAAAAAAACATTTTTCTTTAGGTAGCGTCACTTTTTTATTTAGGTGTTGATTTTAAGGTTTTTCTAAGCAACTATTTTATGTTTTAAGGCTATGCTTGAAAAAAGTTGTAATTTTGACCCAATTAGAAAAAATGGTGCTACCAATAACACCATTTTTTTATTTGGGGGTTGATTTTAAGTTTTTTTTGAGAAACTATTTGATATTTTAAGCATGTGCTTGAAAAAAGTTGTAATTTTGACCCGGTTACAAAAAGTGGTGCTACCAATAACATCACTTTTTTTTATTTGGGGGTTGATTTTCATGTTTTTTAATGCAAAAATAGGGGTTTTAAGGGCTAGAGTTCTCGTTTTGAGATCACAGTTCTTGCTAAGTCAATACACTTGTTCACAACTATGTCAATTTTTTCCCGATTTTCTGTTATGATCACATTTTGGACATCTTGTTGTCATTATTAATCTAAAGGCATTGATATGGTGGAACTTTGGCACTTGGTCAAAATATAACTGCCCATGAAGATGGTTTCCCTCAAAATTGTGCTCTAACCACCTCAACAACCTCCAAAAATGGTCCAAATGAGCAAGTGTGCCCTCAAGGAATGGTCCATGTGGCACATGATGGTGATGTGGAGTCCTTTTCATAGTCGAATGTACTGTCACAAATCCTGATGTAGATAAATATGATTGTATGCATGTACATGGATCCCAAGGATGTATCATAGATCCCAATGCAATGCCATGGATCTTAGAGTAAGTACACAACTCTCGAGGACATATACATAGATCCTACGGTGTAGATGATACCCTTGATGCATGTAAACATATCCCAATGCAAGGCACCCATGTATAGTGGTGGGTCTAACCCCTTTACAAGTCATTAGGTGATGCACACATTGTGATTTCTTCTAGTAACATCATAACATAAGCTAATTTTAAGATTTTCCTAAGTTATACCATGGGAGGACAACCTTAACCCCTATTACATGTGACAAATCCTAAGACAATAAGTATTTCTTAGATCACTAAGTTATACATAGGTAAATATGATGGACAACTTATGGAAGGGGAAGGGAAAACTTCATGTATTGACCCTCAAAGTCATATATGATGATGTAAAAGGTCCTTTGTCTTGTCTAACTATATTTTAAGCACTAGAGATATTCATTAATTCCATGTGTATGCATTTAATAGGGAGTGTTTGGCTTAGAGTTACACCTTGGCACTTTATTTTGCTAGCCCTTTAACATTTTCCTTTCTTTCTTTCTTTGATTTCTTAGTCCTTTCTTTAGATATGCATTATTAAGCATAGGACTTGCAGTAAGGGCCTTTCAGTTAGGTGGTTGTTATGAGGAAAATATCTCTATGGTCTGGGGTAAAACACAACAGACGGAATGACATGCAGAAATAAATTCTAATCCCAAGTATGCTATATAAGTGAAATGATAACAAGACAAGATCAAGATCCTACCTCGTCCAGACATCCGATCAAGACCATCGTTGAGCACACAACTCAAAGCTTTATACCTGCAACTTGTCCTCAACAACCAAGATACACAAGCATATGGTGATAATATATAATGTTAGCATATAAATGAGCATAATCCATTAACATACATGACAAATACACCCATGGAATAATAATTCAAATATTTGCAAGATATCAATTGGACGAGAAAAGGGTATTTCTATTGAAATAATAAGCAAGTGTATGTAGGTGACAAACTTTTGCAACAAAACATATCAGAACCAAGAAACTAAGTCCCTCCAGGTGGGCCTCCACCACTTCAATCCTCCACCAATGACAAGCTCATATAAAGGAGACAATGAGGTTCTCCATCACAAAGAAGGAAGAGCTTGGGGGTTGAACAATGAGTTCATACTTTCAAGGATAAAGGGATGCAAACTCAATGTGAAGTGAAATTTATCCAGAGTATATTTTCTCTCAAAAGTTGAATTCTCCTCCTTTCTAAGGCTGGGACATGGCTCAATTTATAGCCTTCAAATGGAACTAAAGGGTTGACTTGGAGTGTTTCCAGTATATGTAAGGTCAACGATCATGCATCTCGTGATGTGACATGGAAACCCGACATAATTTTTAATTTTGAGCACCAAACCCAATGTACATAGGATATAGTGGAAAAACTTGTGTATATGCATGCTATCTAATTGGTAGGGCTCATATATGTGGAAAAATGTGCTTTTTTGGCTTTGGAAGTTACAAAAGGGGACACCAAGTCTGCATAGGGAAATGGAAAGGCCATCCAAGCAAGTTCCATGGGATGAGGAAAAATTTGCTATAACATATGCCCCCTATTGTATGAGGTTAGAGGACTATATGTGATGGCCGGAATACATTATAATTCCCAGAAGTGGAGTAATGGAGATTCATCTGGAAGTGCTAGTTGTTCATGAGAATATTAAAATCCATGATTCCTTTGTACACATGGCTGCCAATTTGAATTACACTGCAGATGCATGTGGAAATATACCAAATAGCTGCTCATGGCCATGAATAGGAAATACAAAGTAGACACGTGCCATAGGCTGTCATAGTCACAAACAAGGCCCAGTGGAATCCAGTCTCAAAATCAATCTGAAGATATTTGTATACAATGGAGTACAATCTAATCTCCCATGATGATTGAAGTCATATAAGTATTGGTCCAATGAAATACAACAACATAATAGGAATGTTGCTACCGTAAGATGGAGGTATTCTACACTATCTTCCAAAGGTGCAAGTCTACATCATGTGAATAGAGGATTTGATGTCGAACACAATGAGAGTTTGTTTGATTACTGACCATTAAGGTATACTGTTAACAAACGCGAGACAACCTACCGATAATGAAAGTAGGTATCAAGGCACCAAGTACATTCTTACAAGTGTGAATAAGGGTGTTGAGGTCGAACACTTGAAGAATCCATCGATCATGAGACATTGATGTATTCCCAACTGTTGATGGAGGGAGAACCTACCACTGATGAATGCAAGCCTCTATGTACTCATAGGACTCTAGGTATCATTTCTAGAATAGACGATTTGCAGTCGATGGAAGGAGACCCGCAGAAAGGAGAGAATTAGGGCATCTCTCATCAGTCAACACAAGGTACAAAGAAATGGCTTGATGAAAAGGAGGAGCTTGGATGAATAGGATGTTCATGAACCAACGACCCTGTGCATATTTCACATGCACCAGATGCAAGTAGTGCACAAAAAATACCCTCTGAATAACAACCAATAAGGAAGACTGTCGACAAAGGTGAGGAAACCACCAATAAGGCTAATGGAATCCAAGACACTGCACGAATCCCAATGTGTGAATAAATTTCTTGCCTTCGAACACAAGGGAAACCCCCCAGTCAACGACCAATGAGGATATGTCGATGACTGGGTTCAAGGTTACCTACCCATAATGAAATTAGGACCAGGGTGCATGGTAGGACTACAACTTCATGTGACTCTGAGACACACTAAGGGTATGGACAACATGAAAAGTCAAGAGTTTTGAGAAATGACCGACACAAGATTATAGACTTCCTTTGAACAAGAGCATGAGACATATGGAGGAATCCGACAACATAGACTTGATTATGAAACTTCATGATGCAAGAGGCATCATCAAACTCTCCATAGGGACTAGAAAAATAACCAGTCGGAGGAGTAAACTCTAAGTAAATTTCTCAACTTCCTAAGATCATGCTATACCCAAACTTTGGATGAAAGTGGACTCAAATTTTTTTGCTCTGTTCAAAGGCGACATGAGTGCTGCCGATATGAGACAATATTCTTTTCCCGCTCGTCGTTTTTTGTTTTTTCATAGGCAAATGAATGTTATGATACAAGAGAGGAAATGAGTGTCGCGAGTAAGAAACTAGCTCCAAACAGTGGAACATACCTATGATCAATGCAAGGAAGTTCATGTGGGGCATGATCACTCAGGGGAATGTTTCCTCTTAGGGTATAGGGTGTCAAGATGCAAAGGATACAAACAAGGCTTTGCTTGGCTGGTGATGCAAATTGCTCAGGTAAGAGGCTTATATTGAGAAAGCGAGAACTAACATTAGGCTCAATACTGCAAGCAAGAGGATGAAATGCAATTACAACTTAACTCCAAAGAATGTCATTTTTCATAGATTTAGTCCCCTAGGCCCGAAAAAGTATAAAATAATACACATGACTAGAATGTTGACTAGAATGTTACTTTTGACTAGAATGTTAATAGTCTTCTAGCCAATATTGACTAGAATGTTACTTTTTCGTTATTAATCTACTTGGTTCACAAAAGGGTTAAAATTACACCAAATAGACATCCTTTCAAATCCATTTAATGAGTGTGAAAGAGACAAGTTCACTCGACAATTTTTTTCGCTTTTTTAGAGAGTCAGAAAAGAGATTAAACAAGACTATAGGTGAAGGTTAGAATGCTCGTGAGTAAGAATATGAGGTTCGAACACAAAGTCATATCAAAACTATAATGAACTCCCAGTCATATGGAATAACTTTTGCATGGGCACCAAATGGATCAAAGGTTCTAACTAGGGCACCCATGTCTGGTAAGCTTCTACCACTTAATATCGACACTTATAGTATTAGTAAGAAGGTTTCGTGTCTCTAATAAATGGGTTCATACCCAAGGCATATAGATCACAGTTATAGGACAATGCAATAATGCAAAATGGAGTGAAAACCTATCCGATATGCTGGTGAAAGGAAATACCTGCCGAAGTCACGAATGGGCAGTATGACACTAGAAATCACAAAAAACCTAGACAAAACCACCAAAACCAATTATTTCCACTATACTATTAGTCCACAAGGGAAAAAATTAGCATAAACTATATAGAGTGGGTAAACAATTTCTACTGACAGTAAAAAATAGACTTTTTACCATACCATTTGAGTTTTTTCACCCACATAGTGAATTTTAGGTTATTTTCCCCTTGATCTTCAAGTGTCGATTGTGGGAGCTATGGTCAATGAAATTAGCAACCGTCTAGACCAAGTAAGTTCCCTTACCCTCCTCTTCATTGTTTAAAATTCAATTTAGGTCAAAAATTTTAAGTATTAGAGGGCACAAAATGTGAAGTAGGGTGTACGTGGGTGGTAGATCATCGAATCAAGTACATGTCTCCATGTACATGGGAAAATGAAAGCCTCCCTGTGTATATGCGGCCCTATACACATCTATTAACACTATAACCCACATACAAGTCCGCAAACAACTTTTTTATAAAAAATTAACTCAAAAAATGACTTTTCTTTGGTAGGATGGTGATTAAATGGAGGGAGAGGGAGCATGAAGAGATAGATGCAGCAGTGGAAAGGGATGCAGGGGCCAAAATAGCTCTAAAAATATGTGGCCTTTATAAATTTTGGGTTCTCAAAGGAATGAGGGCTCAAGTGAGGTTACTCCAGATGTTCGTAAACTATTGGGATCCTAATATAGAGGCCTTCAATCTCGATGGGAAACCATTCAGGATTGAAGTGGATGACATATATTTCATTATATGATTATCTCTCTAGGGAGAGGTAGTGAATCTCAAGGCCCAGGGGGCTAGGGGTGGTATGACCATGGAGGATTACATTGCCACCCATTGTGTTGCAAGCACATATAAAGTAGGGAGCTAACTCCCAATCAGGGCGATTGAGAACCAAAGTTTGAAGATCGTCGTACTAGTTCTTACATAGATCTTGGGGTCGGCCTCATTGCACCAAACATCAAGGCCACTCATTTTCTATGCAATGGAGTGTTTACGACCCACTTTTTATGACTGGTGTACCTCACTGCCGACTAACATAAAGATTCAGCTAACGGATTGCAAACAAGGGATAAAGAGAAACTTCATGTTTTCATCCATCTTGTGTAGTTTGTTCTTTGAGTGGGTTCCAAGTTTGAACCCTAGTGTAGATATCATTCCACATGGACCGCGCGATCCAGCCATATCACAGTGGACTGATGTGATGAGATGTCTAGGAGGTGGTAGGGTTCCAATCCCCTACAACGATTAGTTCTTTTTCTGGTGGCACCGATAGGTCATAGCCATTGATGACTACCCCTATGCTAGGATCGACTATAGAGGGGATCCAGATATGCCTTTTCCACCAATTTCTTCCTACAATGATATTGTTAAGACAATTTTTTATATATTTCATTTTTTTTTTGTGTTTTTCAAAAAGAATAAAAAATGTAAATATTTTTGTATGGTGTGAAGTATTAACAACTGTTTGTTACGCAGACATAGGTTCATGACGACTAGATGGATTCCCATGACATCATTGGAGGAGACGCAGAGATGAGCATGCGAGAGGAGATGGAGAGAGAGTGCTTCAAAATTTGTAGGGGACCTGTCTCGATTGACACACAAGATTCCTATGGTTTAGGTGGAGGATTTGCTAGAGGCTATGCAGTGATAGGTGGTGGGTGTGCCCCATGCAGTGTGACTCTTCCAACGTCTCACAAACATCGCAGTGTGCTATCATGATACGCCACAAGCGTAGATTCCATGGTCATATGTATACTGACCATATATGTTTTTTGAGGGTGTGAGCCCCATTTTGTACTATGACACCATATGTTTTGAAAAGATGAAATATAATTTTTTTTGTTCTCGGATTTACTTATATATGTTATAATCTGTACATGTGTGAATGTGTTTTCTTTACTTAGTTATGTGAAAATTTCCAATCTAAAACATAATTAGCATATGCGTCAAATACATGATTATAACTTCTAGGTATGTGATTATAAGTAAGAAAATCAAAGTATTGTTCCAAAATTCGTACCCATAGGAATCGTTGGAATAGACTAGGGTCTCGCACATGGTAACTGTCGTTTAACTGACATACGACTAACTAGGAGTCTAGGCAAACCTATAAATACCGAACACCATGTGAAATGGTGTCGCACAAAATATCTATAATGGCACTATACTTAACCACATTATTCGTTGATGGCTCCAGATGAACGCCACCTGAAGACACTAGTTGTCCCTCGGGTGAGTAAATGACCCACGTGACAGAAGACATGTTCAGTGTATGACGACTGGCACCGTATGTGAATCCTAAGTAAACTGGAGACTCCATTGATATCTTCCAACCAAGGGAAAACTTGATAAGCAAGCCAATGATATAAAGGAAAAGATGTATATACACTAAGATACACTAGTATACAAAAAGTCATGCCCAAGATTGAGGGCTCAAGCATAATACGTTTTAAGGTAGAGCCCATTTTTGGGCTCATCCAACATATTCCCTTCATAATATTCCAATTCATAGACTCCTTTCTCTAAAACAYGTCACACGATATAAGGATCGTGCCACATGGGGTTGAACTTGCTTGCCTCCAATGGTTCTTTGGCTTAGTCATATAGGAGAACCAAGTCACCCTTAGCATAATATCAAGGATAKACAGACCTATCATATTGAACCTTAACATGTCGTTTATTTTCTTCGATAGTCGTAGAGGCATCCTGACGCTACTCATCTAGACGCTCTAGGTGTACGAGGCATTCTTCAAGATCGRATGTGTCGGGTAGGAGCTCAATTGMCGGTTTGAGGGAAGGGATTTCACATTCAATCGAAAGGATCAATTCCATGCCATGTACTAACTGAAAAGGATAAAAKCCGATGGAAGTCTTAACCGAGGTTCAATATTCCCAAAGAACATGGTAAAGAATTAGATTCCAGTCAAGCTTACTCTAGCTCACAGTTTTTTGCAAGATGGTCTTGAGAGATTTAGTCACCGCCTCTACTTGTCCATTTGCTTCGGGATAATAAGGGGAATAATGATTGTGCTTAAACCCCAGTTTTGATGCTAACTCCTTCATCATTTCATTTTGAAAGTGACTGCCATGATCAGTGACAATTTCCTTTGGGATTCTGAACCGAGCTATAATTTGGTTGAATACGAATAATGTTGTCGTCTTACCATCATATTTAATGGTAGGCATGGCCTATGCCCATTTAGTGAAGTAATCCACGACCATGATAATATGTTGATTCCCCCCAGCTGAAGCTGGGTTACAGTCCATAAAATATACCCCCTGCTTAGTGAAGGGACCAACGATGATGTCTGGGTGAAGAGGGGCTGGATGTGAGTGCATTTTTCGAGAGAACACATGTAAAGGGTGACACTTCTTGACTGCTTCAATGCAATTTTTAAAAATTGACGGCCAAAAATAACCGGCTCGCAAAATGTTTTGGGTTGTCGCAAGCCCAGATAGATGACCACCACAAAGCACCACTATGACAATCATTGAGAATTGACTCAACTTCCTTGTGAGTCAAGAAATGACACAAAATATTATCTACTCCTTGACGATACAAAGTGTTGCCGATGATAAGGTAATTTTTAGCTTGATGATGTATACGTTGTTGATCGTCTCTCAAAAGATGTTGGGATAACTTCAAGGTTTGAAGATAAATTAGAATGTATCCATACCAGGGGTCCGAAGATGAGATAAGGAAAATATTTTCATCCATGAATGAATCATCATGAATAATGTCCTCATCCAGTCGAGGGAAGTTTGATATCAACTCGGAAAAAAAGTAGCGATTTCTTAGACTTCACCGAAGCAAAATCAAGATCAAGCTATTGAAAAATAACAATCCGCTTATTGTATTTCCCCCCTATGATATGCCTGGTAAGGATGTATTGAAATGGATTGGTATCTGTAACTATGGTAGTTTTTCAAAGTAATATATAATGTCGTAATCTTTGAACTGTATGTACGACAACCAAGGATAGTGTTTCTACATGAGAGTACCTAAGTTCAGAACCGACTAAATTTCGACTAAGATAGTAGACAATGTGCTCATCATCCTCCTGAACCAAAAACATACCAAACGTCCCTTCAAATGTGATGATATACAACAAATAGTCCCTATTGTAGTCTGAAGGCTTCAGTAGAGGCGCTAATACCAAGGCTTTCTTAATAGCATCGAAAGATTGTCAGGCTCACTCATCCCATATAAATGTAGTATCCTTATTCAAAAGACGCATGAAACCCTTATTTAAATTGGCATAGTTCACTATAAACCGATGCAAGAAGTTAGCCTCCCCCTAGAAACCTTAAAGTTGTCGAATGTTGCATGGGGGAGGAAATCAAAGTATTGCCACAACCTTCATAGGATCCACCATGAGACTAAGAATCCTAAAAGACGACTAGACCTGACGCAGAAGATGCACTTGTGAGGGTTCAAACAAATTTGATAGTAACGACATATCTCAAATACTAATCGAAGGTGAGTGGAGTAATCTACTCTCTTGCAAGAGTGAGCAGCCAGATCGTTGAGATAAGCTTCGACAATATGTTTTAGATCATGAAAAGAAAAGGTCATGGTGCGTTGGAAGGTTGCTCCAACATTTTTAAGGACGAAAGGCATTTTCCGGTATGAAAAAGTACCCCAAGGACAAATAAACACCATCTTGTGTTGATCTGCAGGTTTGATTTGAATTTGATTATATACTTAAAATCTGTCCATAAAAGAAAACAATTTTCTTCCCATGCATTCATCAAGAATCTGATCAATGAAAGGAGTCGGGAAGTTGTCTTTAGGACAAGACTTGTTCAGGTCTCAAAAATCCATACACATGTAGATGGTTCCTTGTTTCTTATTCACAGAACGAGGTTGGACACCCATTCGGTCAGGGGAACTAGGTAGATGAAACCATCATTAAGTAGCTTCTCTACCTTTTCCTTAATAACATGGGCCTTCTTAGGATTAACATCTCTAAGATGTTGTTGAACAGTTCTAGCATCTGGATAAGTCTTGATATCATGTTTGACAATGCTGAGGTCGATCCCTGGAATCTCTTCGTATGACCAATAGAATGCATCACAAAATTATTTGAAGATATCGGTGTAGATCTGAATTTCTTCAGGTGAACAATCCGCACCGATATATACGTTCTCAATTTTTCCAAGAATTCAAAATATGTTGATCATGATGGTAGGATAATATTTGCCATGTTTCCTTCGGCATAAATACCATGTGTATCAAGCAGAACCACGTGACTGACGATCTCACTCAAGGTAGATCTAAAGTCATTGTGTTCGATCATAGCAAGATTTGGGAGGAAATAAGAGCGTTGATGCATATCGTCCCAAGGCCTATCGGGACCATTCATGGCCTCTAAGATAACTTCATACAAAGGTAAAGTATTGTCGAGGCAATCATGTGAGCAAGACGATGGGGTGGCCCATATGGGATTTATAATGGAATTCGCCTCGTTCGTCTTCAAGGAGAAAGGATCTGGTTCAGAAAAAATGTTAAGAGAAACTTGATACACAACCTCTACCACTCACAGTGACATTTCCATCCCAATATGTGACTGACCCTCGCATGATATAGTCGAGGAAGGTAGGGTCCAAGGATTGTTGAAATACTAAGTATGGAAAGGAATGAACCTCATCGATGATGAAGACCTACTAGAAATGACATGAATGTGGTGGATTGGTGCCACACAATCAAAGCTACCCATGAGAGAGAAACACATTCTGACACCAATATCCTCAGTTGCCTGCCAATAATTGTCGATCACTGGGATCGAAGGTCCAACTGATGCATTAGGACTAGCATGCGCAAAGGACAATTGATCAATCATCACTATTTTCCCTTTGTGAGGAAAACATGAAGTGCAAAAAATAGATGACATGATTCTGGTCATGGCATAAGTCCAATTAATCCCTAGTAGTAAATTATAGTTAAGGGGCGCATCAACCACCTCACCATCAACTTCCACTGTCTTTCCACCCAACTGGACTGGAAAAGCGAGAAGAATTTTGTGGGGTCGAAATGAACGTCCATCAAATGCATCCAACATAGTCATAGATTGGGATAGAGTTGGAGAGCCAATGGCTTTCCAACAGGTTATGGACATCACGCACATCGCAACACCTTCATAAATTATAGTGCATTTTATGGTATATTTCGTGTACTCCACATGGATTTGAAAGGCCATGTGGTAAGGAAAGCGAGGCTTAACATATGTGACGCCAAACTCAATAACCTTTGAGCCACACGGGTCTAGATATCTTAAAGCATACATCTAGGACATGTCTAGAGTACCTACAAATCCAACATCGCATAAGGGATTTGACCCAGATCTTCGACAATCGAGTAGTTCTGGGCAACTCTCGCAATAGGATTGTGGGATGAGTGTTTTAGTACTCCTTTCACAATATGAGGAGGGGGTTCTGGATTTTTGATCTGCAAGGGTGTTTCCAAAGGAGTGGGAGACTTTGGACCTGTAACAATCTGTGAAGAACCGTAATCACGAGATCGAGTGTCTAGATCAATCTGAGACTTGACCTTATTAACACATAGATGGTCACCTTCATGTGTCGAGGGGTTTTGACTCCTATTTGATGCATTTACGATGTTGGAGGACCTCAAAGCCATGTGTTTATTATGTGGAAATGAATTGGTCAGGACAACGGGCGGTTGTGATAAGAGCCTCGAGGATTCCTCGATTTTGGGGCATATGTGGCTAAGGTGATAATATTTACAAAGTTTACAAGGAAACTTCACATTCCATTTTTCTTTCTTGCCCTCACCAACATTATTATTCGATCTATCATTGTTAGTTTCATCCTTGGATTTGTTATTATTTTTCCCACCCTTATGATTATTACCTCGTCCTTTCTTTCAATTCCCTCCTAGTTGTTGGTCACCATTTGGGTTGGTCGACGATTGTACATAATGCACACCTTCCGACTGAGTGGGAGTGGAGGACAAAGCCAAAGCTTATCCTACTACATGATGGCTTAAAGACAAATCCTTCAAATGGTTCGTCACCAAGTCTGTAGACTTAGAATTTGCAGATCCTATGATGCCATCGGCGTAAGGCCCAGGATTTTATCTACGGTCATAATTTGATCGCGACACGTCAGGAATAATTTCATACAACATCCCAGACTAAGCATATATGAGGTCTAGTTGTTGGGCTTTGAAAGTAGCTTCTTCCTTAGATGTTACTCCAGATGTAGAAACATCCTTTGAAATATAATGCAATAAGGACTTAAGGAACCACTCCAACATAAACTCTGGAGGAATGTAGGCTTTAATAAACCTCTTCCATCTATGCCACTCTTGGATATGGTCTGAGATATGCATGGCCTTATATGGGTGAAAGGTTGATTTTTTTTTTAAGTTGACATCATAATGAACTGACAATTGGAAGTGGTTGAGAAAAAAAAAATCATATTATTAAAGTTTCTGTATGTCCTCCGTAGTAGCTCAATGTACCATTTCGTGGATATCCCCGTGAGGGTGTGTTGAAATAAACTCAAATGAAAAGTATCGTCATTAAGAGAATTTGACGAGCACAAAAGATGAAAAGTAGTAACATGATCACTTGGATCCTCGCCAGTCTTTCCCTCGAATTTCAGAATGTACGAAGGAATCTTGGTGGGGACAGGGAGCCATGACGGATCGTGATGCACTAGGTCATTCATTAATCTCGACAAAATATGGAAGATTAAGCCTGGACAGAAAAGGGAGTCAGGGTTGCAGCATCTGAGCCCATGATCCCAGGAAATATTAGCATTGAGGGATTGCAGTCCATCCAGGGTTCTGGTATATACCATGGCCGTATCTGGTAAGGTAATATCCTCCTCTGAACTGATTCATAAGAGGTTGTATGGGCACCATACCTATCAGGATGACATAATGAGGGTTATAAACATTGCCCCCATATAGAGGAGATCCAAACTAGGGTTTGCCCATAGTGTGAAATTGACCCTCTCCGGGTGGAACTCCGGAGGATAGAGGTGGATTTTTCATAACAAGTGTGTTTTTCGAAACTGGCATGGAGGAAGAAGGGGGAAAGGATGAGATATAGGAAGTGACTTGTTCGCCCAATTGAGTACTCCATGTAGGGGCATTGAGACTAGGATTAGACCTGGGAGTAAAAGGAGGCTGGCCTCTTACCATAGGATTTGTTTGGGGAATATGAACTCCACCAAATGATAGAGGAGTATGCGGAGGAGCCATGCCCGTAGGTCTAAAACTAGAATTTGCATTAGTCGTTGGAATGGAGGATGAAAGTTGTGACATCATATTGGGTATACCAAAATAAAAAAGGATTAGATATTGAAGGTATGGATTGAGCATTGTATCTTGACGTACCAAAAAGAGACCCGAAAGGGTTTGTTTGTATGGGTTGAGTAGAAACCACAGGCTGGGTAGGAGTAGGGACGAGAACCTCTAGCACTACAATCGCCGCGACTGAATGAGTTGAAGGAGTCTCATTAACCACATAAGGTATAGGAGTCGAGGGACTCCTAGTGTCATTCAGACTCGACTCAGTACTCATAACTGGATAATCACAAGTATGGGAGGTGGAGATATATGAACCACGTCTATTAACTTTACACCTTTTAGAAGGCAACTTCAGTAAAGATTCAAAATGCGGCGGTAACTTCAAAAAATGATGAGACTTGCAAGGAGGCTGGTCTTTCTCCACGATGACTCAAGAATCAAGATATGAAACCAAATCCTAAGTCCAACTAACAATCATAGAGCACACCAAAGTAAAACAAAAATTCCAAATTCACACAAACAAGATATAGTAGCTGAAAAGGGGCCTCCCTCATTAGAGTAGGTATGCCTCGCCCAAGAGGGGCTTGAGAATCCCTTCAAAAGATTGGAGGTATCATAATCAATTATAAGGGCCCTCGTGGGATTAACATCGTAGTCAGTTAAATCCCCCCGAAGAGGTAATCCTCCATAAAGGTTGTGTGTTGTCCGACCCTTATCTGACTCAGGGTACCTACAAAATCACCCCTGCAAGTAACCTATGTGTCTACCTATGTCAAGCAACTAGATCCACCATGATATAAATAATTCACAAGTGAACAGTCGTAAGTCGGGTCCACCATATGGGCAGGGAAAAAAATCCCAAAATCTTGAAAGTATTGCCTCTCACAAAGGTAAAGGTACTAGCAAGACCCCCATATATGAATGAAACCATAGATATATCTATGTCGCTAGGAAGGTATTAGATGGTTGTCTTTGCAACTAACTTTGCATGACCTTGTGCTTAAATCCAGTGTGAGTGGAGCGTCTCGACGTCACTAATTACACAATGGATTTCACCACTCCATGGTCAGACAAATATGCTTAGTTTAATAGCCTTGGAGAATTTTACTCACAAAATCCTATTCCAAGGCCCTATGTCCTATGCTTGTTTGTGTACCCTAAGAAATAAAATCATTTCTAATCAATTTTAATTAATCAACGTTACTTTTAATGGTTGTGTTTACTCAAGGGGTGTGGTCGTTGTTGACGATTGAAAACGTCAACATAATTTTGCTCACAAAGTGTTGCTAAAGCCTATTATTATATAAGTCTAAATAATGTTAGTAGGTGGGACCCTCTTGAACTTTTGAAGATCAGGTCTATTCATTTTCAATGTTATGATGATGTGCTACAAGGGTTTACATGGTTGATGAGAATATGGTTGTCATTAGTTAAGATTTGAGATGTTTTTCCTTCATGATACTACAACCTTCTATTCATTTATGGTATTTGTTCTTCTCGCACCTGCACAACAAAATGTTAGTGAAAATTGCAGAAAAGCATTTTGAGGAAAAGCAAAATACTATATCTAATGCAAAAGAGACCTAGCTATGCGATACTATATGCATGAAAATACTTGTTGATAGTGGTTAAGTCCTAACTAACAAGAAAATGGCTATGAAATATTGTTAAGTTACATTTTTATATGCATATGGTGGAAATTTTGGTGGCGCATTTGGAAAGGTAATAATGCATTGGTTAATGGATTTGGTAGCCGATACACATATGGTAGAAATTTTGGTGGCGCATGGAAGATGATGGATTTGCAATTTTTTTTTAGTTATATAGTCTATGTACATGTTGATGTTGATCACGCTATTGGTAATGATTCTATACATGATCTCTTAGATTGTATAGTAGTCAAAGCGATTTATTTGAGTTATATTGGGAATATGAATATGGGTGGCGCATTTGGCAAAGTAATAATATGAATGGTTGAATTGTTATATGGAACTGGGATTATGCTATGGTTTAAATAATTGATATTCTCAATGCATGGGTTGATTAATGGTGTTAATGGAGGGCTGGTTGGCATGTACTGTGGAGTAAATGAGATGAAGGTGGAGGTGACATGCATTTATTGCTCATCACCTTTACCCTTTCTGTTGGCCGCCACCCTAGTCAGACTATTGTTTGATCTTGTTGTTGTGTTCATGCTCTGAATTTTTAGCAGGGTGAAACCGCTTGGACACCTCTCATCTTAAGGATTTCGATTAACTGGTATGTCTATTTTGGCCATTCTTGACTTCACTCTATTTATGAAATGGTTTTGTCTCAGTTGTGTGGGTTTGTGTTTGTCTTGAGTAATGCAACTGTGTGGAATTTTGGTTTTGAATGGAAAATGGATGGTTCTGCTGTAATAGTTTTAAGTTCATCAAAGTTGTTAGTCGTCTTGGGTGATAGTTCTTTGTCACCATTGCGTTTGGTTAAAGGATTTTGTTTAAATCATGTCTAAATGGTTGTATTCATGATTCTTGGGTTTATCTAGAGCCATGTTCTCCTGTTTTGGCCCTATCAAGGAACTATCTCTCGTTCACAAGCGTCATAGGTTTCCTTGTGCATACACATGTGGCTTCGAAGTTTCACTGCAGTTAGTTTTGTTCCTCCTGTGAAGGCTATTGTGCAAACCCTTAACCCTCTAGATTGGAGTTACATAGGGAGATTGTCGGATCTTCCAAGTGGTTATCGATTATTATGGTCTATTGCTTTGAATGCAGGCTCACTCGTTGGTCATATAACAGTCGTGTTGGTATGGTTTTCATCACTGCCCCTGTGGAAATAGCATGAAACTTACATTGCCAATTTGTGCTCCTAAAAGTTCACAGTCACCCACCTGGTGTCAAAAAACTCAGTTGTGTTTAATAGAAGGGTCTCTGCCCGTTTCGATTGGATGTGTGGGTATACACAATTACGACATCTTGTTCGGTTGATTGGTTTTTCTTACCATAGTGGCGAATTGTTGGTGAATGTACAGTCACTAGTTTTGCACTTATGGTGATTTGGTTGATGGCTGACATTGGTCACAAATGCTCAGGGTTGCTCACACAGGTCGCGTCCTATAGATGATGTTTTGCAAAGTAAATTATTGGACTGGATATATCTACTGCATCTTTTGTTGTTGGTAGAATAAACATGAGGATGCGCGGCCTGGTCACTCACATGCGAATTAATAAATATCCTAACATGATGTTTTGAGTTAGGTCGTGCTCATATGTTGCTGTGCAATTACTGGAAATATTACACTGTGGGATTCTCCTAGTTGTGCACTGTGTATAGTATGGATGACTTGTTTTTATGCTCTATGATTCCCACTAAGTTTTAAGTGCGTTATTTATTGCAATTGATCACTATAGATGAAAGTCATGTTGGATATTTGGCTCGGCTTTTAAGTTTCATTGAGATGTTTTGTTTTACAGTGGCATGGTTACATGGTTTCAGAAATTTACTTTTGCATAGCTTGTGTCTAAATGATGAATGTTGGTTCTATAATAAATAGTCATTTTAGGCATGGCAATTTGGTTATTTTACTGCATATATATGTGTGTGTGTGTGTGTGTGTGTGTGTGTGTGTGTGTGTGTCTGTGTTTGTGTGAACAAGCATCATTTCATTTTTGATGGACTCTATTGTAGTAATAATGACTTCATTATTGTTTTGGAGACATGATTTTTAATATAGATGTGGATTGAAGAAATGTATGGCAGTGGTGGATGTTAATGATTACAGATTGGAAATGAGTGTCGTTGTTGACTGTTATAAAATGCAGAATGTGTGAATAAAGGGAACATAACCTCTTACAAATTGAGTTTCTTGATTATTCTGCCAGCAAAGCAAATGGAACAAATTTTGACCGGACTCCTTGTGACCTTGACTTTCGTAGCGTTTTGAACATATTTTATAGTAATTTAGCGCTGTAAGCGATAGTGGATGTTAATGATTCACAATTGAAATGAAATGATTTTTAATATAGATGTGGATTGAAGAAATGTATGGCAGTGGTGGATGTTAATGATTACAGATTGGAAATGAGTGTCGTTGTTGACTGTTATAAAATGCAGAATGTGTGAATAAAGGGAACATAACCTCTTACAAATTGAGTGAAATACTTACCTTTAATGATGGAACTGTGTTGGATATTTTATTATTGGACACTGAACTAGTTAAGTACACAATAATTATTTTTAGTCATGATGATTGTTGGTTGGTGCATCTTTCTTACTACAGAATGTTTTATGGATTGCTTGATTAGTCTCATGAACAATAATCACTTTTCTTCTCCCCTCTCATTATCTCATTTTCCACTAATTACAAACCCTTCGCATATCCCATATTCATTTTCTCACCCCCTATTATGAGATTGATTACAATCAAGGGAAATTCTGTTTTAGATTGGAAAAAAGTGGCAGATATCTATGTGGATTGAAGTGAGGTTTATTGGTTTGCTTACAGTTGATTGTTGTTATCATTGAGCAGTGACCATATCTCTCCCCTTCCATTATATCATATTTTCTCTAATTACAAACCCCTCATGTATCCTTGAACATTTTTCACCCCCCCTGCTCGTTGATTAACAATAAAACAATTTGTATGGATTGGATTGCATGAGCCTGATACATTCTGAGCCAAATCTGTTTCGTATTTTTAAGAGTTGTCATGCATGGATATTTAAAAGACTATTTTCTAATCGATTACACATGCAGGAGTCACAAGGGGTCCCACCTACTAGTTATTATTTATTTATGACCCTTATTATAATTATTTCTAGCCCCCCTAACTAAAGTTAGTTGAGTATTTTAATTAACTTAACTAATGAGTTGGTTTAACTACTTCAACCAATTCTAACTTGTTAAAGGCAAGATGAAAGGGAGGAACATGGGAGGATAGAAGCAAAAAGCATGCTAAGGTTTTATATTTGAGTTTATGTTGAGATAGTTCAGTTTTCATTCATTCATATATTCATCATAGCCTAATTGTCTTTTGTGATAGAAGGGTCTTATTGTAGACAACAATATTCAGGGCTGAATCAAATCATTCAGACACTTGTTCTTCAGAGGTGTTGATCTATCTCTGATAGTCTGTGTAGACTTGTTTGTTTGTGAATTAATTTTCATGACTGATAAAGGCTATTGTACAGAGTCGAGTGGGCAACAATCTCTAGCAAGCTGATCCAACTTTTAGAGTTCAATTTTGGTTTTTTGTCAGAGGTCCTTTTGTATGTTCCATAAGGGATTTCTAAGTTTGACTTTGGTCCAAGATTTCTGTGTGAAGTTTTGTAAAGACAATGACTCTTTGGTGAATTGGAATGAAATAAAGGATTGCTTTATGTCTCATATATCTTGAGTATAATATTGGTGTCTTTACTTCTGTTCTTACATTTATTTCAACAACTGATATGTTCAGAAAAATATATTAAAAGTGAATTTCCAACAAGCTTTTTTGTTGATAAAAGACTAGCCTAAGAACTTGTAATTAATACTTGTGAGTTAGGTTATATATTTTTGCTGGCTATAAACATAGGGTGATATTCCTGTCTACTTTACTTTAGCCAAGTAAAGTCTGAAAATGCTTGATTAAGATCAATTCATATCTTTTCCTCAACATTTATTTGACGACCATACTGGGGAAATCTTTGATATCTCTCTGGTTAAATTTTATACTCGATTTTCATCGATACATCTTTCTTTTTCTGATTTTGATTCCTTGACTGTTTTGCTATTCATGATTGTTCTTGTTGCAAGACATCCCAATCTTGAGTCCGATCTCCAAGACCAGACCAACATTGCTTTTAACTTGTTTCATACTATTTTAGACATTGCTAGGACCCGTACTGAGCTTGACCATTCTTGGGCAACAATTGAAAGAGATATTAGTATTCAAGGACAATTGGAAGCTAGATGTGGGCAACCTAGAAATCAACAGTAACCTTTTTGTTCCTTCAGTTTTGTCCTTTCTTTCATGTCCTTAGATTCTCGTGCTTCTAGAAGAAGAAGAGGCTTGTCACCTGAAATCAATCCTATTGCTGAAATAGGAAGAAGAAATGTTGTGTTATCTACCCAACAAAGTGCTCTAAGGAGAACTTTATCTGATTCATCTAGCTCGTCTTTCTTTCCCTCATCTATCATCCACAATATGGAATCTAGTGGTGGTTATGGTGGCACTGGAAGTAATCCATATTCCCAATATTCATCATCCTTAGTGATTGGTATCTTGTACAACCACCATATCCCTTTCCAATCTACTATAACCCCCACCAAAGTCATTAAAAAGTATGGGCTTTTTCAGTTCGAAGAAGATGCCACAACCACACCATGGCATGTGTCCTCTCCTCTTAACATAGCACCTGTTACTCGCCCACTTCCGAAGTTTGAAGAGCATCTACCTAAGTTTTCAGGAAATAACACTGTCAGTACCAATGAACACCTAGTGGAATTTTCTAATGCTTGTCATAACATAGGGGCTAACAACAATGACACCTGCATGTGCTTATTCATCAATTCCTTGGAAGGAAAGGCTGCAACCGACTTTTTTTGACCTTCCTCCTAAGATCCTCTCTACTTGGGAGGAGTTGATTTATTTGTTCCGATCCACTTATGGGCAATCCAAAAGCCCCGCCGAGAAGTTAAGGGAATAAAATAACGCCACTTACAAAGATGGTGAGACCATCAGGTCTTTCAACTTGCATTTCACCAAGTTGTATAATTAAATCCCTGAACTTATCCTCCCTTAGAACCAAGCTTCTTTCATGCATTACTACAATGCATTTCCTTCTCCCTACTAGCCCTCCTAACTAAAGTTAGTTGAGTATTTTAATTAACTTAACTAATGAGTTGGTTTAACTACCTCAATCGATTCCAACTTGTTAAAGGCAAGATGAAAGGGAGGAACAGGGGAGGATAGAAGCACAAAGCATGCTAAGGTTTTCTCTTAGAGTTTATGTTGAGATAGTTCAGTTTTCATTCATTCATATATTCATCATAGCCTAATTCTCTTTTGTGATAGCAGGGTCTTATTGTAGACAACAATATTCAGGGTTGAATCAAATCATTCAGACACTTGTTCTTCAGAGGTGTTGATCTATCTTTGATAGTCTGTGTAGACTTGTCTGTTTGTGAATTAATTTTCATGACTGATAGAGGCTATTGTGCAGAGTCGAGTGGGAAACAATCTATGGCAAGCTGATCCAACTTTTAGAGTTCAGTTTTGGTTTTCTGTCAGAGGTCCTTTTGTATGTTCCATCAGGGATTTCTAAGTTTGACTTTGGTCCAAGATTTCTGTGTGAAGTTTTGTAAAGACAATGACTCTTTGGTGAATTGGAATGAAATAAAGGATTGCTTTATGTCTCATATATCTTGAGTATCATCTTGGTGTCTTTACTTATGTTCTTACATTTATTTCAGCAACTGATATGCTCATAAAAATACATAAAAATTGAATTTCCAGCAAGATTTTTTGTTGATAAAAGACTAGCCTAAGCACTTGTAATTAATACTTGTGAGTTAGGATATATATTTTTGTTGGCTATAAACATGGGGTGACATTCCCGTCTACTTTACTTTAGCCAATTAAAGTCTGAAAATGCTTGAGTAAGATCAATTCATATTTTTTCCTCAACATTTATTTGGCGATCATACTGGGGAGATCTTCGATATCTCTCTGGTTAAATTTTATACTCGATTTTCATCGATACATCTTTCTTTTTCTGATTTTGATTCCTTGACTATTTTGCTATTCATGATTGTTCATGTTGCAAGACAACACAATATTGAGCCCGGTCTCCAAGACCAGACTAACATTGCTTTGAACCTGTTTCATACTATTTTAGACACTTCTAGGACCTGTGTTGAGCTTAACTGTTCTTGGGCAGTAATTGAAAGAGACATTAGTATTCAAGAACAATTGGAAGCTAGAGGTAGGAAGCCTAGAAATCAACAATAAACTTTTTGTTCCTTTAGTTTTGGCCTTTCTTTCATGTCCTTAGATTCTCGTGCTTCTAGAAGAATAAGAGGCTTGTCACCTATAATCAATCCTATTGTTGAAATAGGAAGAAGAAATGTTGTGTTATTTTCCCAACAAAGTGCTCTAAGGATAACTTTATCTGATTCATCTAGCTCGTCTCTCTTTCCCTCACCTATCATCCATAATATGGAATCTAGTGGTGGCTTTGGTGGCACTAGAAGTGCTCCATATTCCCCATCTTCATCATCATCAGTGATTGGTAGCTTGTACAACCACCATATCCTTGTCCAACCTACTACAAACCCCACCAAAGTCATTAAAAAGTATGGGATTTTTCAGTTCGAAGAAGATGCCACAACCACACCATGGCATGTGTCCTCACCTCTTAACCTAGCGCCTGCTACTCGCCCACTTCCGAAGTTTAAAGAGAATCTGCCTAAGTTTTCAGGAAATAACATTGCCATTACCAATGAACACCTAGTGGCATTTTCTAATGCTTGTCATAACATAGGGGCTAACAACAATGACACATGCATGTGCTTGCTCATCAATTCCTTGGAAGGAAAGGCCGCATCCAAATTTTTTGACCTTCCTCCTAATATCCTGTCTACTTGGGAGGAGTTGATTTATTGGTTTCAATCCACTTATGGGCAATCCAAAAGCCCTGCCGAGAATTTAAGGGAATACAATAACGTCACTTACAAAGATGGTGAGACCATCAGGTCTTTCAACTTGTGTTTCACCAAGTTGTATAATCAAATCCCTGAACTTATCCGCCTTTAGAATTAAGCTGCTTTCATGCATTACTACAATGCATTGCCTTTTTCCTACCATCATAGGCTTGAGGAAAAGGCCATTGATAATCTCGGTTTTTCCCTCCACACTTACATAGAGTATGAGGAACAACTTGAACGAACTGGTCTACCCTAGGGAGAATCAGTTAGACAGACAGTTATGTCCGCTTTCTTACAACTGGTACACGCTATGAACAATCATATGATAACTTTTTAGAGAAAGGGTACTATCTCCTCTCTCACCCCTAGAGCTTCATCCTCTTTTGCACCACCTTTTAGAAATCCGGTTGAGAACAATTTTCAGCCCAAGGCTATCCTGCCTCGGAGTTGGTGTAACTTTTGCAAGGAACACCATGAAGAAACCACATGTGAGGTAAGGAATATTGCCAGAGACAAGATCTTTGGTAAAAGACCAGAAGAGACTAGTTGTCCTAGATTTTTCTGAGCACATGAGTGTAAGGAATATTGCTAGAGATGAGATCTTTGGTAAAAGACCAGAAGAGACTAGTTGTCCTAGATTTTCTCGAGCCGTGGGATGTCATGGTCATCAATACTCAGGGAACAAAGCCTATGCCCCAAAAGGAAAATTTGACCCCTCCTTGCAGTTCTTCTAACCCAATTTCATCCTCAACCACTGCTACGCCCCAGGTTCATAAAATTCTGAGAGTCAAGGGAATCACCTCCTCCCCCTCTTCCAAATACAATATCCTAATTCAGTTGGCCAACATCAAAGAAGATGCAACCCTTCTACACATGGTTGTCATCCCTGAACAACAGATGCATCTAAAACACTTCATGGAAGGAAATACATTCCATTGTAGCCAATATTTCCTAAGAGGTAGAAGAAGATGATTCTTCTGTAAATAAAATAGATGTACATAACTTTAAGATAATTCTAGAACACCACCCCCACCCCTTTTTTTTGTAAAGATTATGGATAAGATTTTTTATTGTTGCCTCATTGATGGTGTTTTGGGCCCAAGTGTGATGTCGTACATTATTATGGAAGAGATAGCTTGTTCTGTACAAACGAAAATGCCAGAAGCATGCTCTCCTATAATAGTCTACAACAAACAACCATAGGTGAGATTAAGGATGTAACCTTGGTTTTATGTGCTCATCCTGAGATAAGGACAACCCTCAACATTCAGGGGATTGATATTCCTGTAAGAAATTATTCAATTATCTTGGGGAGAGATTGGCAAGCCCTAATAGGTGGATACCTCTCACTTGAAGGGACACATTTATCCATTCCTCGGAATGGGAAGAATATCATAGTCCTTAGAGAAGGAAGAATTTCACCCTACATAGAGAGTGTTCTGCAATCCAACGTAAACTATATCGAAGAAGACCTAGGAGTGTATTCCATATTCATTGAAGAGGATAATATTCCTCTGGAGAGAATTGATTTAGAGAATGAATTGTGGCGTATGCACTTCAATGGTTCACACTCAAATGAGGGTAAAGGGGATGGTATTATCTTGGTTTCCCCTGCAGGAAAGATTCATAATCTGTCATACAGGTTGGAGTTCGCTTGATCAAACAATGCCGCTAAATTCAAAGCTTTGTTGTTAGGCATTGAGAATGCCCTTAATCTTGGTTGTGGTCACCCTTTAGTTTTTAGAAATTTTGAGCTTTTTGTGAACCTGATACGTAAGACATGCTTTCCTAGCAACAAGCTGATGGAACAATATTCCCAAAATGTTTGGGCACTTGTCTCGAATCTCCTATCTCTTAACATCACTCATGTCAGGAAGGAGTTGAATTCAATAGTTGATCGATTAGTTATCTTCGTAGCCTATCCTACTCAACATCTCTTGCCTCACTGGCCTTATTGTGCTTTCCAATCTCTGCATCGTCCATACATTTATGAGAATGAAGAATTCTGGAAGGCCATCCCTAACAATGAAAGCAATTGTGTTGTTATTCAAAATGAACCTCTCAAGCCTGAGGAGATTATATCTGTAGAAAATAATAAAATTCCTGAAGACTTGACTCCTCTCGAGGGTTCATTTTCCTTGAGTGTTGTAGGCAACAAAGAAAAACATGAAGAAGAGGCGTTACAACTGAAGGTGGTTGAAGCCATCTCCATGAAAATTACGACACTTGGATCTTCAACGAATGCTAAAATATATATCCAAGGTTTTGATAAAGAAGAGACGAGGTATGTTGAGTTACTTGGTGGATTTCAAAAGGTTTTTGCTTGGTTTAATGCGGACCTTCATGGTTTTTATCTAGGTCTTTTTCAACATATCATGAAACCAGCTAGGCAAAAACAAAGACTTGTTAACTTTGCACTGAAAGTAGCCTTTTGTAGGGAGTCGAGGAATTTCTCAAGGATTGAAATGTTTTTTTTAGTCCACCCTAAATGGGTTTCTAAATGGGAATCTGCTTCGAAGACCATTGATAATATTAGAACCTGCATTAGTCTTCGAACTTTCAGGCAAGAAATTATGAGAGATCCTTTCCCCCCTCTCAGCATGAAAATATTTCTACAACAGGATGTGGAGTTACACTTGGAGCCCTTACTTGACAGTTTATTTGGTTACAATAAAACCAAGGTAAAAGGGGAAAATATTCACAAAACCACTTTTATTACAAGTTGTGATACTATGTCTTACAGTTGCCCGCCTTCTGGCATATTTGATACCAGTATCGCCTTAAGAAGTCCTATACACACAACTTTCGATGAATTGGTCAGTCTCCATGTTGATCTTGATGATTTAATCATATGCGTCAAAAGGATGATAGTTACGTCATAGTGTCAAGTGTTGGGTCATTTACAGATTACTTTTGACTTGGACACTAACTTGGAAATTTTAAAGGAATTACAGAGACAATGGTTTTCTCACATCACTAATAGTCCTCGCTTGAAGTATTGCGAGGGACCAGCGTGAAAAGGTTTTTTTTACTGATTGGATATTTCTATATACTAGTAGCTTAGCTTTGTTTTCAAATTTTTGTGCTTCCTTTTTCTGCCTTATGATGCTTTGATTTCTTCTTTCTAAGTTGAGTTTTTTTTTCTACGTTTTATTTCTATATTTTACTGTTGATGTTTTGATTTCTACATTATTACTTCTGTTGCGATTTTTTCTTTATCATCTTTTGGTATTTGGTCAGGTTATATTGTTGGATCAATTCTTCCACATTGACACTCCTGTAAAGCATTGTTAGTCAATAAATATCAAGCTTGCACAACTGCTATGATCTCTCCGCTGCAGGGCCCTTGAATTTGTTACATATTTCTGTTGCTATCTTACGAGGAATTGGTTGTTTCTCACTTCTTCTTGCCATTTCTTCATCCATTGAGATCTTAAGAGAAAATCTATAAGTCTTCCTCTTTCAAGTTAAGAGCATATTACGGTCAAACGATTATGAATACAATGGTAAAACCCCTCATACTTAACACTTTTCATGAGTTATTCCTAAATTCTCGGTCATCTTTCCATTATATCCACTCACTTCCCCCTATTTCATAATCATTCGAGTTACGATTCTTGAGATTACTGTTCTTGGTCTGTGAAACCATGAGTTCTGAGTTCCAATCCGTTGAAAACAAATTTCCCTGTGGAGTCACCAGTTTGTTGACGATTGAAAACGTCAACATAATTTCAGCCGCAAAGTGTTGCTAAAGCCTATTATTATAGAAGACTAAATAATGCTAGTAGGTGGGACCCTCTTGAACTTTTGAAGATCGGGTCTGTTCATTTTCAATGTTATGATGATGTGCTTAAAGGGTTTACACGGTTGATGAGAATATGGTTGTCATTAGTTAAGCTTTGAGATGTTGTTCCTTCATGATACTACAGCCTGCTATTCATTTATGGTATTTTTTCTTCTCACATCTGCACAACAAAATGTTAGTGAAAATTGCAAAAAGGCATTTTGAGGAAAATCAAAATACTATATCTAATGCAAAAGAGACCTAGCTCTGCGATACTATATGCATGAAAATACTTGTTGATAGTGGTTAAGTCCTAACTAACAAGAAAATGACTATGAAATATTGTTAAGTTACATTTTTATATCCATATGGTGGAAATTTTGGTGGTGCATTTGACAAGGTGATAATGCATTGGTTATGCATTGGTTAATGGATTTGATAGCCGATACACATATGGTAGAAATTTTGGTGGTGCATGGAAGTTGATGGCTTTGCAATTTATTTTGAGTTATATAGTCTATGTACATGTTGATGTTGATCACGCTATTGGTAGTGATTCTATACATGATCTCTTAGATTGTATAGTGGTCAAAGCAATTTATTTGAGTTATATTGGGAATATGAATATGGGTGGCACATTTGGAAAATTAATAATACAAATTGTTGAATTGTTATATGGAACATGGATTATGCTATGGTTTTAATCGTTGATATTCTCGATGCATGGGTTGATGAATGGTGTTAATGGAGGGCTCATTGGCATGTACTATGGAGTAAACAAGACGAGGGTGGAGGCGACATGCATTTAATGCACGTCACCTTTACCCTTTCTGTTGACCACACCCTAGTCAGACTATTGTTTGATCTTGTTGTTGTGTTCACGCTCCGAAGTTTTAGCAAGGTGAAACCGCTCGACCACCTATCATCTTAAGGATTTCGATTAACATGTATGTCTCTTTTGGCCATTCTTGAATTCACTCTGGTTATGAAATGGTTTTGGCTCAGTTGTGTGGGTTTGTGTTTGTCTTGAGTGCTGCAACTGTGTGGAATTTTGGTTTTGAATGGAAAATGGATGATTCTGTTGTAATAAGTTTAAGTTCATCAAAGTTCTTAGTCTTCCTGGGTGATAGTTCTTTGTCACCACTGCATTTGGTTGAAGGGTTTTGTTTAAATCATGGTTGAATGGTTGTATTCATGATTCTTGGGTTTAACTAGAGCCTTGTTCTCCTATTTTGGCCCTATCAAGGACCTGTCTCTCGTTCACAAGCATCATAGGTTTCCTTGTGCGTACACCTGTGGCCTTGAAGTTTCATTGCAGTTAGTTATGATCCTCCTGTGAAGGCTACTGTGCAAACCCTTAACCCTCTAGACTGGAGTTGCATAGGGAGACTGTCGAATCTTCCAAGTGGTTACCGGTTATTATGGTCTATTGCTTTGAATGCGGTCTCACCCATTGGTCGTATAGCAGTCATGTTGGTATGGTTTTCGACACTGCCCCTGTGGAAATAACGTGAACCTTACATTGCCAATTTTCACTCCTAAAATTTCACAATCACCTGCCTAATGTCAAAAAACTCAGTTGTGGTTAATAGAAGGGTCTCTACCCATTTGGATTAGATGCGTGGGTATACACAGTTACCACGACTTGTTCGGATGATTATTTTTTCTTAATACAATGGCAAATTGTTGGTGAACGTACAATAACTAGTTTTTAAGATATGGTGATTTGGTTGATGGCTGACATTGGTTACAAATGATTAGGGTCACTCACACAGGTCGTGTCCTGTAGATGATGTTTTGCAAAGTAAATTATTGGACTAGATATATCTAC
>SNQJ01S0033584.1:0-54383 GCA_010110895.2 Picea sitchensis | reverse complement strand
TGTGTTAGATTGGATAAAAGTGGCAGAATTCTGTGTGGATTACAAAGAGGTTTATTGGTTTGATTACATTTGATTGTTGTTATCATCGAGCAATGACCATATCTCTCCCTTTCCAATGTATCAAATTTTCTCTAATTACAAACCCCTCATGTATCCCTGAACATTTTTCACCCCCCTGCTCATTGATTAACATTAAAAAACAATGTACGGATTGGATTGCATGAGCCTGATACATTCTGAGCCAAATCTATTTCGTATTTTTAAGAGTCGTCATGGATGGCTATTTAAAAGACTATTTTCTAATCAATTACACATGCAGGATAAGTTTTTTCAGTCAAGGAAGCCATGGCCGAGGAGACAGAGGTAGAGGTAACTGGAACC
Source organism: Picea sitchensis (assembly GCA_010110895.2). NCBI lineage: Eukaryota > Viridiplantae > Streptophyta > Pinopsida > Pinales > Pinaceae > Picea > Picea sitchensis. Next base: position 54,002 of record SNQJ01S0033584.1, on the reverse strand, counting down.
GAGGCTCAAGAAGGCCCAAATTTTCTATACATTTTGACGTTGATTCAAAATATCTTGGAAAAATGTTTCATGTAGGATTATTTGATTGGATTGGGAAGGGAGTAGACCGACCTAGGCCTGAAAGGCCTCATTTCCAAGCCCCGCAAGCCCCCGACATCCCTATGCCTCCTCATGTCTCTTTATAGCCTCATGTCCCTGAAAATGATGGGTGGCATGAGATTGTTCACCCGACAGTCTCCCAAAACCGTGGCTAGCCCAACTTGACTTTTCCTGCTCCTCCACCTTTAAACCCCATTGTCCAAGATGCCCCCTAACTATTCGCCAGTGCAATCCTCCCATGTCAGCACGATATTGAAGACTGAATCCCACCATGCATTTGATAAAGGAAAAGCTACTACTGCCCCTTCCTCACCCTCCGATGACTCTTACAAATTCATGTCTTCGCGGATGCATTTGAGGGATGATTATTTCCATGTGATCATTGAGATAAATCCTAAAGGCTTATCCCAGCCCAAGGCAAATTCAAGAAATCCAAGAGGCGACAACAACAACCAAGGAAGGGCTGCATCACAAACTGGAAAATATGTATTTTGATATTTATGTTATTTATTGTTTTATGACAGTGGGATTCAGGGATTTTGGACAACATGTTTTATTTTGGATATATGAGTATTATTTTCAAAATAATTTCATTTTTCATGAGCTAAAATTGCCAAAAGTAAATATGTTGATGGGAGGCAGAAGGAGGTGTGTTTCCTTAACTAATGGATTATGTTATGATTGTTATGATTGTTATGAGCTAAAGGGAGTCACAAGGGGTCCCACCTACTAGTTATTATTTATTTATGACCCTTATTATAATTATTACTAGCCCCCCTAACTAAATTTAGTTGAGTCTTTTAATTAACTTAACTAATGAGTTGGTTTAACTACTTCAACCAATTCTAACTTGTTAAAGGCAAGATGAAAGGGAGCAACAGGGGAGGATAGAAGCACAAATCATGCTAAGGTTTTCTCTTTGAGTTTATGTTGAGATAGATCAATTTTAATTCATTCATATATTCATCATAGTCTAATTCTCTTTTGTGATAGTAGGGTCTTATTGTAGACAACAATATTCAGGGTTGAATCAAATCATTCAGACACTTGTTCTTCAGAGGTGTTGATCTATCTTTGATAGTCTGTGTAGACTTGTCTATTTGTGAATTAATTTTCATGTCTGATAAAGGGTATTGTGCAGATTCGAGTGGCCAACAATCTGTGGCAAGCTGATCCAACTTTTAGAGATCAATTTTGGTTTTCTGTTAGAGGTCCTTTTGTATGTTCCATTGGGGATTTCTAAGTTTGACTTTGGTCCAAGATTTTTGTGTGAAGTTTTGTAAAGATAATGACTCTTTGGTGAATTGGAATGAAATAAAGGAATGCTTTATGTCTCATATATCTTGAGTATCATGTTGGTGTCTTTACTTCTGTTCTTACATTTATTTCAGCAACTGATATGTTTAGAAAAATACATAAAAAATGAATTTCCAGCAAGCTTTTTTGTTGATAAAAGACTAGCCTAAGCACTTGTAATTAATACTTGTGAGTTAGGATATATATTTTTGTTGGCTATAAACATAGTGTGATATTCCCATCTACTTTACTTTAGACAAGTAAAGTCTGAAAATGATTGAGTAAGATCAATTCATATATTTTCCTCAACAGTCGTGAAACTGATGATATTATGACTCATCATTCAAAGAAAATGAATATACAAATACTACTAAATCCTAATCTTTATTTTCAAGAAATGGTAAGCTTTTAAATGAAACTTTCAATGTAATTTATACAATTTCAATAAAATGAAATATTTCCACATGTATCAATATCAATACTAAGTACCCGAAAGAGAAAATGCCATAATGCAAAATGAGCAATTTTTTTTTTGTATTTTCGATATAAAGAAAATAAAATGCGAGGGAATAACAACTTCACATACAAACCCCACTGCAAGAAAATAAATACAAGCCAAGCAAGATACCAAGAAGCAAACACTCAGACCAATGTGTAAGGATAAGCAATGAAAAAGATGATAAGAAAGAATACCGCCCGGAAATACAACAATAAGAAGGTTTCCTATCACTCTATAAGAACTTAATAGTTAGGATAGAGACCCAAGAAGACTCAACAACCAACCAAACTCACCCAGCAAACATGAAACTCAACCAATAAGTCTAAAGAGTTGATGTACATGACTGTTTGAGAAAAAATCATGTATGTACATGCCCTACAGAAGGACATCTCACATATGTATGTGTCTATCAAGGGAAAAGCCACATATATGTAGTAAAACACTTCCACAAAAATTATTATTCCAAGAAACTCAGATGCAAAGTAAAACAATGTTGTCAAGCAATCAGACGACAAGGAAACTCAAGCTAATAGAGAGCAAGTCAAAGAGAAAAACACTCAAAAACCCAAACAAAAGATCGCCCCCAGTATGTTCGCCAATTCTATTACGAGGAAAATATCTCTATGGTCTGTGGTAAACCACAACAGAAAGAATGACATGCATAAATCAACTCTAATACCAAGTATGCTATATAAGTGAAATGCTAACAAGATAATATCAAGAGCCTACCTTGTCTGGACGTTCGATGAAGACCACCGTTGAGCACGCAACTCAAAGATTTATACCTGCAACTTGTCCTCAACAACCAAGATACGAAAGCATATGGTGATAATATATAATGTTAGCATATAAATTATCATAATCTAGTAACATACATGATGAATACGCCCATGGAATAATAATTCAAATATTTGCAAGATATCAATTGGATGAGAAAATATTATTTCTATTAAAATAATCAACATGAGTATGTAGGTGACAAACTTATGCAACGACACATATTAGAACCGAGAAAATAAGTCCCTCGAGTTGGACCTCCACCACTTCAATCCTCCACCAACGACAAGCTCATATAAAGGAGACAATGAGGTTCTCCATCACAAAGAAGGAAGAGCTTGGGGGTTGAACAATGAGTTTATACTTTCAAGGATAAAGGGATGCAGACTCAATGTGAAGTGAAATTTATCCAGAGTATCTTTGCTCTCAAAAGTTGAATTCTCCTCCTTTCCAAGGCTTGGATATGGCTCAATTTATAGCCTTCAAATGGAACTGAAGGGCCAATTTGGAGCATTTCCAGTATATGGAAGGTCAAGGATCATGGATCTCATGATGTGACATGGAAACCCGACATAATTTTTTATTTTGAGCACCAAACCTGATGCACGCAATCTGTAGTGGAGAAACTTGCATATACACATGTTGTCTAACTGGTAGGGTGCGCATATGTGGAAAAATGTGCTTTTTTTTATCTGGAAGGTACAAAAGGGGACTTCAAGTCTACATAGGGAAATGGAAAGGCCATCCAAGCAAGTTGCATGGGGTGAGGCAAAATTTGTTATAACAATGGCATAGCTCTAGCTTTTTATTTTTTATTTACTCTTCACCTCTAGCCTTTTTGGCTTTATTCGACTTAGTTTTTACATGGGTCTTCATTTGTTTAACTAGACCTTACTAAATGACAATTGACAAGTCAACCATGAGTAGGAATAGTTTTTTATGAACGGAATGGAAGTGAAAAGGAAGAAAATGGAAAGTGTTAAGTACGGTTAGGATGTGAAATACACTACCTTAGCCAAATCCCTAGTAGTACAATTTGACCCAAGACCTAACGAAACTTATCTAAAGGAAAATTATGTCCCCCATGGTACATTGAGACAAATAGTAAAACAATTCATGTTATGGAATGTTATCATATCACACTTTAGTATTTATCACACTCACAACTATCTTAAAAGTTATAACACCTTGTCTAAGTATCAAACTCATACACAAGAATATAACACAATGACTAAAGTAAAGAAAATTAAACTAGAGTACCATGACCATGTGCAATGAAATCATATTGTACCATATGTGAGTGCATGTGTCATTTGAGGTGTTAAAGAGAGGAGATGATATACCATGTGTTGAGTGCAATCTATGTCGTATAAATTCTCAATGATTTAATGTCAACCAAGAGCTTGTAATCTTAGAGGCACAACACAGTATGTGCGAGGATTGAAGTTGTCTATTCTAAACTACTAAAGCAAAGAACATAAAAATAACATGAATATACAAATGACAAATTTTACCTACTATGTACAACACATAGGTGTACTGGCATCAGTGCATACCTACTATATACCACACATAGGTGTACTGGCATCAGTGCATGGGGCCCTTCCATCCTTCAGCAAGTACACCATAGTCTTAACACAAGATAGAGATCAAAATGCAAGCATGTCTTGTATTCAAAAGAATATGATACATCTTCATTCCAATATGAAATCTCCTCTCTACTAAACCTCAAGAATCAACCTATCATTCAAAACATGAGCATTTCCCAAACTTTTCACCTATATCTCCATCTATATTTCCATATATATTTGAAAGGAGAAGGCTCTCCTATTTATACAAGAACATAAGAAGCAACCCCATTAATGGAGATCCACTATTCTCTCCCTAGATCCATAAAAAAACTCATATTGTTACAACCAAATGGCAAATGATGACACATATCCTCTTTGACCTTTATCCAAATCTCCATATCTTGAAGGGAATTCGAATTTGAGCTGATGCCATTATCTTGTAAGCTTCCAAATCAACTCCACATGTCACTAAACTCATTTTAATTGTTAGGTATATATATAAGTATATTGTTTTCTAAATTTTAACCACAAATCCACTTAAAAATGTTAAGAATTAATAAATTTTGGAAAAACATAGTTATAACCCAATTATGAGATAAATGTAATGAGATGTGGAGGTAGAATGAAGGTGACATGAAGGCAATATGGAAGTAATGTGAAGGTATTGGTGAATAATGGAGTGAGAATAGGGACAATTTTGAGGCCCAACACCATGGTTGAGTCATCTATTAAAACTGAGGCAAGGACATCATATATCTAAAGGAGAACTTGGAAGAAAAAGCCTAAGTCACAAAATATGAGCAAGAGAGCTCATGTAAGAAACAACACCACACCCCTAAGAGCGTGGATCTAGAGTAGTTACCCCCGAGAGAGAAACACATTACAGCATCAAGAAAACCCAAAGGAAAAATTATATCAGGCTTATCTGTGGTGAAATAAATCTAAAAGTTAGCACAATAGACTTCACCAATAAGGACCAACAAAATTGATTTTGCAAGTTCACTACAATGCAACCAAAAACAACATACCAATGGTACCAAAACAAAACCCACACCAACAACACTTCAATAACATGTATGCTTGAAGGGCATAATCTAAGATTGCATGCAACCACAAACAACTAAACACATACATTCTACTCATAATTTGCAATACATGTGTTTTTTTTCTTCACAAAGTGAATACATTATTTCAACAATTACTACCAAGCCACACATAGAAAAAATAGAAGTCTTACCTCGTCCAAGCTTCAATGGGAAGGTCACATATTTCCTTTTCACCAACCACCATGAACTGATTTTGTTGCTCCCAAGACTCTCGGTCCTTTTACATCACTGCCCAACAATGCTATCCGCCAAGCTAAATTCAATTGGCTATATCAAGGTTGAGCAACAGGAACTAACAATCACCAACTGTCACATTTAAACATCTATCAGAAAGGAAAAACCTAGGCCGGACCATAATAAAAAACAACCTAGATAACACATGCAATTAGTTCGAACAAGGGTGAGCAAGGGTGAAACTCCCAAATCTCAAATCCTTTTACACACAAAGTAATCAACACACACTAACAATACAACAATGCAAAGTAGCCACTACCATTCCCAAAATAGGAACCAAACCTAGATGACGCCAACCGAGAAGTGCGGGATGTACAACCTAGGGCTTGGCAAAATAGAAGAACCAACCTCCACAACATTGGAGGTGAGAGATAATGGACGAGGATGACACCAAAGATGGTTAATTCCATGACTAAAAGCATGAGCATATATCACAAGAAGCAAAACCCTAAAGCTCACTGTAACCAAACCAAACAAACTACTATAATGCACGCTAGACCCAAACCAAACCAAGGCCTCATAATGCTAGAGGTGGGAGATGAACCAAGCTCAAATAATGCCACCTAAATAGCACAAGATGCACAAACTGACAATTGAATATGATGGAAGGAGCAAGTTCCAATACCTTAAGCTAGAACAATCAATGTTACAAAAACTTTATATTAAATAATTCAATTCATGAAGAAGATAAATCTATCATTCAAACTCTAAATTAAACAATTGTTATATCTTTTATACAATTGAGACAGATATATGGATAACGTATGGACGTACCTGCACCATTTGCACACGATTAAGATATCTAAAGTAGTCATAAGTCCATAAAACAAATTGATATTATATTACCAACATGAAATGTTGTTGATATAATGAGAAGCTAAAGTCGTAACAAAACACCAAATTCTGCTCAACATTCAGAAATCCATATCCTTTGTTCTCCCCATGAATGAGGATGATATTAATATTAAAATGATAGGTATTTATAAGTTTTTTCAAGGTAAAACCTCCTGGTGGATAATATCAAATTGTTTTGAGATTTAAAATCCTCCAATCCAAACTAAGCAAATTAAAATGAAATCTTTTGAAATAATTCCTCCTATGCACTTGAACTCCACCTAATTCGAATTGATCTGCAATAGACACAAAATAACCAATTAGAAAGACATTTCATCAACAAGAAAACTAAGAAAAAATTTGATCCTACGACTTCTTATACATTGTGACCATCTCGACTTCAGAAGGTCTAAAATAGCAAAACAGACCGATAGAAACCAAATGAAATCTTTTCAAAAGAATCAAATCCAATTTAATTTTCTTTTGTCAATATCCAAAACTAATCACTATGATTCCAATGAGCTTATCATCATTCAAATTAACAAAATCAAAAGTGATTCACCAAACAGATTAAGACTCCGCTTCGCTTTTATCATAAAATATGGTCGTCCACAACAATCAACAATTATTAATGAAATCATATCAATAAGATACAACAATGTAATCTAACAATAACTCATAATCGACGGAGCGGCTGTAACAATGTGCATAAGATTCATGTCATTTAATTGAATGCAAAGAATATAAATGCTTTGTTTCAATCATAACCATAAGTCGGATAAATGAGATCACATGTATCAGGATCATAACCGTTCTTCAACAAATCAAATCCATCTATTATGAAACCGTTTTGATACTCAATCGAACACAAATCGCGAACCTTTCACTATGCCTTGTGAATCAAACTGGATTATTATGATAACCGTGAGCAAGCGATTTAGGTTAAAAATGAATTCAAACGATAACCATCAGATAACCAAAATCGTGACAGGATTAACCAAGAATGGTTTGAAATGGATTTCGATTTGCACAGTAAGCAAACAAGATTGATTAATTTGGAAACAATTAAATATAGAACAACATCGTAACAATCAAACTCAAACAATCCATTTATCAACTATAGCACACGGATCACAATTAAACCACATCTGAGTACGATTTATTTCAAACTAAATAAGAAAAATTTCCTTTACAAACCAATTCATTAGAAGGCAATAATCAAACGAATTCACAATTTTAAGACGCATCACTCAAATCCAATCAAAATATACTGATTACTAAACTGGGAATAACCATATCATATATCGAATCAAAATTTGTTTTATTCAAAGCCAACCCATATATAGAATGCATGCAATGTAACCGAGCGAATCAATGCTGGAAACGAGCTATTCAAAAAGAATTCAAATTCGCTATATAAACAAGCGACATTTACACAAATGAAATGATATCAAATTTTCCATACCAGTGTGACGATTGATCAAGGGTTTCAACAAGAAGTTGAAACACAAGGTTGAACAGGCAGAAGAGATTTGAAGCACAGGTCTGGAAAATTTGATATCATTCGAAAATGCTCACGATTCAAAAACGCATTCCACCCACTCAAAAATTGACCTGAAAAACGAGAGCTAGATCTCTCAGATCCGCTTCACCAGGAAACCGTTTCCATAATGAGGTGTAAAGCTGCTAAAACGCATTCGGTTTTCAAATTTGAGCTAATCTAAATCTGTTTGCCCAATCACCACGAAAACGCGACTCGGGGCAATTACGGGCGCCGGCAGAATGAAACCAACACCAACTCTGGAAACCATGAGGGTTCAATTCGCCCTTCAAAATCCAGGAGAGAACATACAGTGAACAGGGATTTGGGTATGGTTTGGACAAGGTATACGCAAGACCGAAAGCTCAGAGATTTCCCCAAAAATCAACAAAGATAACCCCGGTAAGGTAGGCATTAATGCAAAGTGCGCGAGGGTGGTAGCCTTACTGATATCGATAATCGTTCAATCAACATTAACCATGCGCCCAATGCATTCATATAATCAACCAACCAATAGTTATGAAAACATTAACATAGGAATTATTTAAAAAATATATGTATGAAAGATTTAAACATAATACCCATATATCTTAAGAAACTAAAGGTTGAGTAGGTGAAATAAGAAGCCAATCCAAATACCAATGTATTACACACTTAATGAACTCATCATCAATATAAGAATGACCAATGAGCAAGGTTCAAAAGTTCTTCCAGATACATAATGATAGATAAAAGGTAAGCGCAATAGGCATATCGACAAAAGATAATGACAGTTCATATAGTGATTGAAATGTGACCTCTAAAGGAGAATTTTTCATGCTTATAGTAGTGAAAATTTAACGAAGACAAATGTGAAAAAGTCTCAAGAAATGAAAGTTTGTGTTTTTTGAAAAAATGCGACGAAAAAAACTTGATGTTCGCAAGACATAGGTGTGTAGGCGCCTTTTAGGATAATAAAAGTGAATTACCGCCATCGTGGTGGCGTGTGGACACTTCTCGGCGATAGAAAAATGGCATTGTTGTTGCAACATTCTACTAGTTGAAACTTTGACATGATATCAACAAGTATATCAAGTCATGTACGCCCTGCACCATTGCCAAATCGGCCATTAAGAAACAAGGCATGTACACTCTACCTACTCCTCCCCAATGGGCCCTAGGAATCCATATTGATTGACTACATGTCGGGCCTTCCTCAAGTAAGGTGGAAATGATTGTGTTTTTGTGGTTGTTGATCGATTTTCCAAGATGGTGATTTATCGTACCAAGAAGAGCATCACAACGAGGCCACTACCAAGCTCTCGAACAAGTGCGGGTACACTTTGGGATACCACAAACCATCATCTTAGATCGAAATACTTTCGACATTACTTTGGTCGAGCTCGTCATTATTGGACACAAGCCACCAAATCCATTGCCTTCCACCCCCAAACATATGACCAAATCGGTGGTTGTCGTCAACATAATGAGCGTACATATCTTGCACATGTACACCTGCTAATCCGCGCATATATGGGATGAGAGTCTTCCCATGTTCAACATAATTACAACGTAGCCATACACATAGCTCAACCGACCACATCCCCTTCGTGTGGGGTTGGGATTTTGACCATTGGGTCTTATGGATGTTGCAATACTTCATTCACAAAATACGCATAATCGTCTCCATGCTCAAACAAGCCTCCATTGCCACCCAAATTGAAGGAATCTTAACACATCCACCAACAAGTTCGCTAAGATTATTTGCGTAGAATCCAAATGCCAAGTACAAGCAACGCCATGATCAACATCGGTGCCACACACAAGTTTCGTGTGGAGATAATGTTTGGTTGCACTGCGTAAGAACGCCTACGTGGACTCTAATGTAAGCTTTTTCTAACCCCACGGATCAAGGGCACCTACCAACAAGCTTCAACTTTTATCGGTTGTCAAAGCGCAACTCTCGCGACTAAGGAAAGTGTCTCACCCGAGGAAAAATTCAGTAGAAAATTCCTCATTTGATGGGTGGACTCATCACAATGTATACCATTTCTTCCTAAAGCATTGATCCGTGGATATCGGTGGCCACCCACCTATTCCAACTCGCCCAAAACAATTTTCATTTGCTTTTTCCATCTTTTCGTCCTGAACTTCTTGGGTTGTTTTGAGGCTCTAAACAACGCTTTTTTGGGCTCTCTACAACCACACTATTATCAAAATTAGAGTGTAATGACAACATGAGTAGTCCTCGAATAGACCTTTCAAACGGCTATCGTGCTTAAAATGGGAGGATCGATGCAAAAGTTAAGACCCTGGAAAGTTGATGTACCAAGCAATTTTAATCGGGGCCCACATGACTTTCGACGTCATCCTAGGGTTAGGCTTTGGATGTCTGTGGTTTTTATTACTTGATGCTAAAGGCCCTCGAGGCTCCATTGTGGTAATGTGCTCAAGCCGAATGCATCGAAGTCACGTGATCTATTCTCCTTAGAGATTAGCTACCACCATTTGAGCAAGATTGTTTCATTCCTCGATTTTATTTCAACATATTTCTTTATTGAATGGAAGTTAAGTTTCATTTCGCTCCTCTCATAAATCCAGATCGTAGTGTTAGATAATTCATGCCTAACTTCTATATATCTTGCCTTCTATGTATTGTTTGTTTCTTTGTTTGAGTATGCCAGCATGGCTTAGTTTTGATCGCTATTAACATTGTTTAAGCATACAAGTGAGTTGTTTAAGAGTGAGTATGTGACTTGCCCATAGCTTAGAATGAAGTATGTATATGTTCTAAGTGAAGAGACATAGTTTGAACGAAGTACTCTCTGTTTGGTCAGGACACCAAGTGGGAAATGTTGCAGTGTCGCACAAGTGAATGAAACTTTTGATGGTTCGCTAATCGCCTCCTTGGAACATGATATAGGTACCGCTAAGCATTGTTCATCCTACCAGAAGATAGTTCAATGAGGCAAGATTGTTCTTGTTGACAGATTGGAAAGAAAACTTACGAAGATTTCCGATGATAGTGGTTGAGAAGCTAAGTTGGTTTTGGATCATAGTTGGGGAAAGAACGCACTTGTGCAAACTAAATATGAGCGACCACAAACTTGACTTAGAACCACAACGCAAAGTTGGTTATAGGTCTAACAATAAAGGGTTGGAGTTCTTGGGTAATTCTCAATTGCGACGAAGGTGGGCACACCCTTGTGCAGACTCAAGATAATGTGGAAGTTCATGCGATGAGCTAAGGCCACTTGGGTGAGGTGATCGACCACAAAACAACATTGCAAGAAGTTGATCGCAGAGTTTTGGAGTGAAATCTTGGGGTGAATTCTTGATCAACTTAGACAAACCATTAGACAGGTACACGAAGATACTCGGGTGGGCGAACATGAAAAGGTTGCATGTGGATGACAGCGCTTGACAATGATGTAAATCGTGTTGAACCTGCACAAAATGATCTAGCTAAACAATGATACACATTTGTAGAGAGAATAGAAGAAAGGAGAAAGAAATAAGAATTCTCATTAACCGTCATGAATAACGAATAATTTACATTACGATATGATTTGTATAACTCAATGAGTTCAATTTGAGGTGAACCAAGTTTCCATAGTGGTGGTGGTCTAGAGTGATCTAAAAACACACCAACAGTTAAGTGGGGAGCGAACCGCCAATCTATTCTAGTTTCTCATGCAAGCATACACCGGTTGAGTTAACTTAGTCAACTAGTCTTCGCTAACCGACCAACAAAGAGTAGTGAGAGGAGTTAACTCCTCGTGGAATCAAGGCTGGTGCCTTCTCGGTGATGATACCAAGGTAAGGTCGAATTAGCATGGTGATGATCCCAATGCAACATCTAAACTCAACTTAACTAGTCAACCTGAAGTGTCAACTCAAAGAGAATACTCTGTGGAATATTCTCTCCTAAAATATAGGGGATTGGATAATGACTAATTATGGTTAATAAACAAGGAAAAACCTCCGGAAAAATAAATCCTAGGTGTGTGAAGTAACTCCAACGAGGTATCTAAGACACCCATAATGAAGGATTGACTCATTACTTTGGAGAAGTCCATTGAGTTTATGATAGTTGCAATGTGCAAGAATGGTGAGAAGGTCGAATGGATGGAGGTAGAGATGACTCAGATGTTTCATGGGTTTAATGAAGTCGAGAGAGAGTGCCAATAGACCATGTACACACTCACATGCACTTCGACAAAGGACATTCAAGATAAAATCAAGGCAACAGAGGATGTATTAAGCTCAGTCACCCAGAAGTTGAATGACCAAGAGCACACCATCACATTGTTGAAGTGAGCTACTGCTAGTGGGAAAATTTCATCCATCATGCCAATGATGATCAAGATAAAAGAACTAGAACTATATGATGGTATGCACAACACTAAGTTGCTTGGCAACTTCTATTGAGACATTGAGCAGTACTTGGAACAACCAATGGTGACATGAAGACGGGCCTGTAATACAACTTAGTCATATGCAAGATTTTTGTCTTTATTATAACCACAATCATAATTTATTCATTTAAGAAATATTAGGATGAAGTTTTTGTGCGGAACAACATAAGTATCTTGTGTAATTTCCGATAAGGAGCGGTGTACTCTTTGCTAAATCAAAAGTTTGCCAAGGAACAACAACCCCTCGATACTATTCTCCGCTACAATCATTTTTAATATATAAATCTCCCAGTTATTGTTAAAACCAAAAGAAAGGGCCAAAAAGCATGCCACAAATTCTTTAGAAACAGAAATAGCCAAACATTAAAAATCATCAGCAAGACCCCAATAAAACCTTCATAAATCAACATTTATGACAGTAAAACAACCTTAAACACAGTATTGCCAACACATTTTTGCCACCATATAAATCTATGATAATGGGAAACTTACTTCGGAACCATGGCAGCTGAATAACTTCCTCTGCCACAATTGTCGCCGGGGAGGTCTAAGGGGGCAGTGACAATTTTTGTAACCACCCTAAGTGGGGATTCGAGCAAGCCACCTACAAAAATAATCGAGAAAAATCGTCTTTGTAAAGTATTGTAATTCGTGAGTCAACTGATCATTCATTATAAGGTCGCAGATCTCACGGTAGAAGTTATTTTAGGTTTTTTTCCCTATAAGGAAACCTTTTTTTATGAGTGAAATGTATTGCAACTATGGTGGACAACGGATATTGTATTATGATATAGGATACTTTGAGAGAAAGAAGAAGAGGAAGTTACAACTAGTGTGTTGTAGTTGTATCCCTTCATCTTTGTTAGATAATAAAATGAAGGACCTCGGCAATTCTCCTCGGGTGGATGTAAATCACACTGGTGAACCACATACACCGCGGCTCTATTGTGTATCATTTGTATCTTCAGGATTTTATTTTGCATTTGTTTTTATTTCCATTGCTCCATGATCCAATTTTTCTAACAATCGGTATCAGACCGAAAGGTAACTCGCAGGAAAAAGAGGGTCTTTGGTTCGAAAGGGAGCAATGGCGAAGATGGAAAGTTTAAGGTCGAGAAATTTAATGGCCAAACTACCAGCTTATGGAAGATGCAAATGGAAGATTATTTGTATCAGAAGGATTTATTTCTACCATTGGGTGGAATAACAAAGAAGCCAATGACCATGAAGGATGAAAATTGGGAGGTTCTTGACAAAAAGGCACTAGGAACGATACGACTGAGCCTGACAGCGTCGGTGGCTTTCAATATCTCAAAAGAAAAGACAACAAAGGAGTTGATGGATGCATTGGATAAACTGTATGAAAAACCCTCGGCGTCCAATAGGTATTTATAATGAAGCGATTATTTAATATGAAGATGTCAGAAGGTGGATTTGTTGCAAATCATTTAAATGAATTTAATACGGTTACTAATTAGCTAAGTTATGTAAAAGTGGACTTTGATGATGAGGTCAGGCCTCTTCTAATCTTGTGCTCATTGCCAGAAAGCTGGAACGGCCTGGTTATGGTTGTAAGTGACTTTGTCTCTTGTTCAAACACTCTAAAATTTGATGATATTGTTGGTGTTATCCTTAGCAAGGAAATGCGACGGAAAAGCACAGGTGAGACATTGTAACAAACATAAATATATATAAATATATAAATATAAATAAGTAATAAGTAATTATTAATTATGAAGAGACATGACATATGAAAGGTCATGTCTCTTATGAAAGGGCACCCATGTGCGGGATATATATACAAGCCCTCATTCCTCATTTGTAATCATCTTATTCATTCGTATACATTTTATATATATTTATTATCTTCATGGATATCTTTATATTCCAAGTATTTTGGATATTTAACTCATAAGCCAGATTTGGCTATTACATTAGTGTGAGCGAACTTTGTTCGTCTCATTTGGTATCAAAGCCTCGTTTCTGGTTCTAGCCTTTGGCCCATAGACCTCCGGTAAAAAAAAAATTCCTTAGCAACATAACTCGAGGCCTTTCGCCACTCAAATTTTTTCAGAGTTTCTCTCATTCCTAGTCTTTGACTGCAATTATTAGGCTTTTGGCCATTTAAAGTTCATAATTTCCGTTGGATATATGTGTGTGTGTGTGTGTGTGTGTGTGTGTGTGTATTATTCTGCTGCAAAAATTTTGAAAATTAAAAAATAAAAATAAAAGAGAGAGAAAAAGAAGTCCAAAAGAAGGCAATCCGCTACCAAGAAAAATTGAAGAAGGAAGATAGTCTGCTAGCAAGAAAAATTGAAGAAGGATCATTATGTTGCCAAATTCGTTGTAGCTAGACAAAAAAATTAACACCATATCACTTGAAGCAGTCTCCGAAATTATTTACCACCATATCAGTTCAACTAGTCACTGATTTACAGGAATTCGTGGAAGAAATTACGACCGCCAGAAATACCACTAGGGGCAAAAAATATCGTGGCATGTTCACTCATTTGGAAGGACAACCGGAATTGCTTATTCAGCCACATTGGAAAAATCTTGAGTATCAAAATCATGTATGTTTGAACAATGAGAGTTGCTTCCAATCAAGGGATTTTTCAATATATATATATATATATATATATATATTAATCAAGCATTGACCTTGGAGCCACCTACGAATACAAAGTGAGGGAAAACAATAAGTAAAGAAGCGTAGCCACAAATTGTGTCCTTAATTGTCATTTTGGGAGACTTCCATCAAAAGTCGTGATTTTAAGAAGCATCGTATAGATTGGTAATAAATTTGAGTGGTTAAAAGAACCTCACTTGATAGTCATCGATGTGAGTTGGAGAGTCAGGCAGGTTGGAGAAAGACTCATAGTAGATTTATTTGCTAGCCATAAAGGTTTCATTATAATAATAATAAAATAAGTCACTTAAAGTTAAGAAAGATCAAAGCAACATTAAAAAGAAATTATAAGTTGTGAAGAAAAGGGGTATTTTTAAGTTATACTCGAGTATAAGAGTTTAAGTAAACCAAGGAAAACATATAAAGGATATTCAAAGAAGGTTATAAAAAGACGATTTGCATATTATATATAATTTTAGTTTTGGGATTGATTAAAACAAGTGTTGTGTGGCAGCTTAGTTCCTGCCAAGTAGATTTGGAAATGGAGATGATTATTGGAAGATGGGGAGAGACGAGGAATATTGTTAAAAAAACAAAAGTTAACAATATAGTAAGTAAAGGGAAATTAGAATAGATCTTTAACAATAAGCAAATGAAAGTTGAAATATGTAAAATTAAACGAGAATTAAAATATATATATATATATATATAAATCTATGTTGATAATTTCCCCTCTACTTTCGCTTTGTGGTTGCTTTGCTTAGTCGTTTTTCTAAAAATGTCTAGGTGTGTGGGTTGGCGGACTCACGGGTTCACATTTATACTCATGCTTATGTATAACGAGTCCGACCGACAACTTCCTCATTCCATACTTAGCCACTTTTTCGATCGTGGGTTCCCAAGCTAGCGGGCTCAAAATTGTGCTTCTATTGTTTCGTGTCCTCCAAATAGCACCCAGAGTTCCGCGATATACAAATTGACAACCAAACTCCTGGGTTGGGGGGCTCAAGATTGCACTTATATTCTTCCATGACCTGCAAATAACTTCGGGGGTTCCGCGATATACATATTGGCTCCGAGTATATTATAGTGTGAGTATAGATTTCAGACTGCGAACAATAAAAGCAGTTGAAGGAATTGAAACCAAGGAGAGCATTAAATCATCATATATTGACACCTTGTTAATGGAATTGAATGCCATTACAAGCATTATTTTGAGGAACAGTCAACATGTTACTCTAGAGGCTCTACACCGACTCATACCTGCAGCTTCTCCATGGCTCTGGTGTGTGGTCCCTTCCTCAATAGAACCTCAAATCAATGATATCAATGACTGCCAATGACGACATTAACACTGTTATCTTCGTCCACCCATCTGCATTTCGAGTGAGAGAAAAAGTGGATAAATAATGAAGTGGGTCTGTATATTGCCATTTCTCTTCATCTTTTATACACATATCACCATCTAGGGATTGGCCAAGTCCCATACTCATGGTGTGTTTTAACTTTTTATTCATCTATTTTATTTGTTGTCATAATAATAAGGTTGGTTTCTGGAACTTTAATGATCTGTGCAGGTGATAGACAGGTTCCTTGTGGGGTCAGTTTGAACCATGGTGAAAGAGGAGGCATGGTAATGTATAGCTTCAAACCCATTTGAATGGGATCTATATGCATGTTGATTGCATCTAATTGAACTTGAAGCTTTTGATCTTGGGGAGATATGGGTTAGTTTTCTATAGTTTTGCATGTGAGGATAACCCAATAAAATAGAAAATAATGGAGGAATGTAGCAAACTGAAATAATTGGATTCAATATTGGTTGAGAACTCTTTGAAAATGAGGCAATATTGGTGTTCTTTTATTGTCAAAATATCAAATTCCAATAGCATTTTCTGTATTTTGGGCAGGATGAGTTTGATGCAAGTAGTGAGGCAAATAAAAGAACAAAAAGAAGTAGCAGAAGTGTGATGGAGGATCATAAAGGCAATGAAGTTGAACATGAAGATGCAAGCCCGACAATTCTTATGCAAAGGAGCTTAAGACTAAGTGAAAAAATGTAGCAGACAATACAACAAAAGTGACAATGAATCATGGAAGTTCCCTCAACTTCGATAGTGATTATTTTAGTGACCTGAAGCTAAACAGAGGTCTCCTCTAATCAGATGTCGCTCTTCTCACCGATTTCATTTCGGAGGAACACGTTTCTCACCAATTGGATCAAACACACTTTTTCACTAACTTAAATGGACGTGTGCATGGATCATGATTGATATTTGTGAAAACACAAGTCCGACAGAGGGCTTCCTCATTGCATACTTAGCCACTTTTTCAATCGCGGGTTCCCCGGTTGGCGGGCTCAAAATTGCACTTCTATTGGAGTTCTGCGATATACAAAGGCTTCCACAATTTGTATTTTGTGGAACT
The DNA here is from genome assembly GCA_010110895.2 of Picea sitchensis. Taxonomy (NCBI): domain Eukaryota; kingdom Viridiplantae; phylum Streptophyta; class Pinopsida; order Pinales; family Pinaceae; genus Picea; species Picea sitchensis. The sequence goes on along the minus strand of SNQJ01S0033584.1, from coordinate 36,593 downwards.
CCGGGTGCTGTTTGGAGGACACGGAACAATAGAACCACAATTTTGAGCCCGCCAGCCCAGGAACCCGCGATCGAAAAAGTGGCTAAGTATGGAATGTTGAAGAAAAGTATCATCATTACAATTGAACTTAATTATGCAGATTCTAATTTTATTGTTTTAAGATTAAATAGTGACATTCAAATTTTAAAATTGCCAAAGTACATGATAGATAAATAAAGAAAAATAAGATAAATCCTATCAAAACTAACCACTAATTGAAAAACATAATTAACAATACCCAGTAAGTAACATGATTAAAACATAAATTAAGTTCTACTGAATATTTACATTTTATTTCTCTTAAATAAATAAAATATTTTCATAAATAAGACATCTTTTAGAATCCACTAATTTACAATATATGTCATAATATATTTATAGAGTATAGAGAATGTAATTGCCAAAACATATTATATTAGTAATGCTTCTTTCAAGGAATTTTCATTTCTTTATTAACATAGAAATGTTTAGGGTTGTAAAGATATTAGTAAAAGTTAGATATAAACTACTAAATTTTTTTTTTTTTAAAGGAAACTATCAAAAAAATAAAACCATTTTTTTCAATACATTATAATAATATATAAATATAATGATATTCACAATGACTTTCTTAAAAGTTTTTTAAACAATCTATTTAAAAATTATCCAAAATTATAATGGATTTTTAATATAGCTAATTTAAGGTTCGATAGATTAATTAAGTCTTAGTGAACGTTAATCATCATCATCATCAATATAGCTAATTTTGTATTATCTTGAAAAAAGGTAATCTATATATGGAGTGGTTTTATATTTATAATCCTAGTGATTATTATGAATAAAAACTAAATATATATAATTTTATTAAAAAATTATTTTCATATTATTTAATAATAATAATAAACAAATTTATAATAAAAATTTTGAAGTTTAATAAAAAATTAATTACAAATAATTTAAATGATGTATAAATCTATTTTACTCTTCATTAATTTGAAAAAACATTTAGATTTGTGGATGACGATTTTCTCGACGACAATGTCTGATTCGCCAATGTTGCGATTAAAAGGAAAACATAACAATCAACAAAATCAATCACATAGACTCTATCTTGAAGTGATCAACCAAATAACATAGGAGTAAAAAACTTTGCACGTAGTTTTCCCACATATATTGCAACAATATGTCAATGATATGCGATAATCCATATTTATTTGAATCATCAAAGATTCCATATGTTAATTAAATAAATAAAAGTTGTAACCAATCTAAGAAAAGTCATACGGAAAGTTTGGTTATCGAAAAAAAACGAGTAAGTTGAGTAGCGCATAAAATAACCAGGCTCGAGACCTCGACCTTCGTGCGTGAGAGTACATTTGAGTAAAAGATTTTGAGTGCTTCTCAAGCATGTAAGGCAACTACTACTCGTACGGGAGGGCCAACACTGAGCGAGACCATATAAGGAGCCATCAATTGAGCCAACGACATAGTTGTTATTTGCGGAAGCGTTCAATATCAGTTGCGAGGATAATTCAGGAAATGCTTTATCAATGACCTAAAGGATGAAATCCGGGCCCAGGTCATCATGGCTCACCCCCAAACTTGGTTGGAAGCCACTAAGCATGCCAAGGAGGCACAGTAGGTCATATTGGCCCAAAGAAAAAAACCCACTTTTGTTCCTCGCCCTAAACCCAACACCCCTACCCCTCAGGCCACTCCTCTCAAGGTCCAAAACTTAACACGAGCGAAAATGGTTGAACGCCAACTCAAGGGTATTTACTATAATTGTGATGATAAATACTTTCCAGGGCACAAGTGTAAAGAACATAAAGTTTTTATGGACATTTTCAAGGATGTTTCTGAGGAAGATGTTGAGGTTTCACCTGAAGTAGTGCTACCCCCAACTGATGATATTGCGTTGCCCTTTGATCCTCTCGAAGTTGAATCATTGATTTTGTTGCATGCTCTCACTAGTTTTTCTACTCCCTAAACCCTCAAATTGATTGGTTACATAAAGCACAAGAAAGTCATCATCCTCGTTGATAGTGGCAGCACTCATAATCTCATTCATCATCGTCTTGCCCAAGAATTCAATTGCCATATTTGTGTTGTCAACAATTTTCAAATCATGATTGCCAATGGTGGTTTTATGAAATGTGGAGGATGTTGTGAAAAAGTGCACCTACAAATTGGTCAATATAACCTAGAATCACACATGTTTTCTATTGACATGGGTGCTTGTGACATTGTTCTTGGTGATGAATGGTTACAAACCCTTGGACCCGTACTCATGGATTTTAAGGAGTTAACCATGCACTTCCAACAAGAATCCCAACAATATAAATTCCAAGGCATTACAGTCGGTTCTCTTGAGATATTTAGTTACCACTGCATGGAAAAGTTACTAAAAGAAAATCATTCTGGCATCATTTCCCAATTCCATTCCATTCAAGCAGTTGAGACACCCCGGGTACACCCCAATCTTAAATATATCCTTTCACACCATCACATTGTTTTCCAAACCCCCCGGGGCCTTCTCTATAACACCCTGTTTCCCCCAGTCTGTAAATATAACTATATTGGCTAGGGAACTATGGCAAACTCAAAGGTGTGAATGTTAGATTTGATGAACCTTTGTATAAAAGGTCGATGAATGTAAATTTGTTATGAACATGTGTTGCATGACTGTTGGGAAGGGGATGTGCCAAAAGAGACCACAATTGTTGATGAAAAGGTGGTGGAAGGGACCCGGAGCGGTTGCGTTAACTTCCACCGAACCAGTACCATACTGGTTTTACTTGCTCAAGACCAAAACAACTCTCTAGCCCAGGAATGAATTCCAGTCATGATGATAGGTGGGGAGGCTCCTCAAGAGTTAATGAGGGGATGGGGCAGACTGCCCATCCGTAAGGCTCTCAGACCTGACCACGGACGTGAAATTCGTGCCACACACAATCTTGTGAAGGGATGCAAGAAAGAAAACGTGGGGGGGAGAAGGTTTGAGACAAGAGTCGGAGCTCTCGGATGAAGTCAGGGGAAGGAGAGTAACCTTCGTCCCTAACTTTCGTTGAGCTGGGGATAAGAGAGGGAATTTCAGAGCATCATGGTCTAAGCTCAGGGTGGCCAATGATAAATCCGTTGGGAGTGACTGGGCCTCTGGTTGGGTGGAAACGAGCACCCCTCTCAACAGTTGCATCATGCCTTGTGGTTCTGACAAGTGTTTTATGCCTTGTATTTTGAATTGAATATCATGGATACATGTTCAGGTTTATACACCCATAAATGGTTTATGTATCGAATGATTGCCTGGTGTTTTAGATTTGAAATAATGGATGCATGTGTATACTTATATGCCACAGTTGATTTCTGTACAAAATGATTAAGTCTGGAACGTGAGTTTGTTCCACTGAGAATTGTCCCATTTGCTTGATTCTCGTGAGGTTCTAGTTTAATTCCTCGAAAGCACCTTTCCAGGGAATTGCATCATATCTCAGAGTCGGAGTAAGCTCCTTGGTATGGCTACCGCTACGGTAAGCCCACGAGTTTACCTTGCCCCCGTGTCATAGCTCCTAACTTGATGAGTCAAGAAGGCACTTCATTCAGGTCAGTAGCCTAGGGACTTTGAAACGTACCTGAGCCCTTATCCAAAAAACCAACTAAGAGTAGGCATAATTTGCCCAAGAATCATTTGAAGGTACAGGTGACCTGAGTCTGGGAACCCTGTGCGAGAAGGAGTTAGTTTTCGAAGGTTTTGGAGCCGCAGAAGCTCGAAGCTCTAAGAGGTTGAATTTCGTTGCCCAAGTTCAGAAAGGATAGCGAGTTCAAATAACGAAAGGGAATATCCTTTTGTTTGGGAGACGAATGGATGAGATCCTTCGAGAAGGATCCGAGGTCTGTCACGACCATTAGATTTGAAGAGGGAGTGCAGGTGTTAACGCCTCGACTCCTTCAAGTCTTCGCAAGTAGCGAAGAAATATGGACCGTAAATCCAAGGATCTATCGGGACCCTCCTTGACTGTCGAACAGACACAAGTGGATTAACAACATGACTAAGTAGGAGAGTGGACTCGTCAAGTCCCAAAAGTTTTGAAATGATTGAAACCGTTCATTGCAAGGAGACATGTAGTGAGAGATCAACATTTCACTGACTCGCTACTGAAAGAAGTCAAAGGGTAGAGTTTTGTGAACTGGCGAGGTCCGAACTCGCGATTGGATCTGAACCGTCAGATCACAGGAGAGCCATGACCGTTGATTTGGGCGAGGGGATATCGGGAGTTCGGGGATCGGGCTTTCGAAAGATAGGCATTGGGGCGTGTTCCAACTTCACGAAATGCGAAGTCTCGAAGAGCTCAAAATATTAAGCCTTAGGTAGTGGCGAATGGTCGTATGGGTGGAAGTATAAGGGAGGAGCTAACGAAGATCGGGATTTCGGGGAACAAAGAGTCAGAGCTAGCTCATGTTCATTATCCTAATATGTGAAATCGTGACATGATCACAATCGTCGAATGAGAGGATAGTGTCGTGCCGTAGATTTGGCATTGTGGAGAAACCAGAGGTCGAGGATTCGGGGAAACAACACTCGAGATTGACTCGCACGCAAAAATCTTGAAATCTTGAAATGCGAAGTGCCTTTTTATAGGTGTACGGTCACAACCTATGGATGCATAGGTGAAGCTCGTGCCTTGTGCATGTTCACGCTGGTGGGGTTTCAATAGGGCCTATGGATCAAATAACACGATTTCAACAGGAAATCGAAGAGCTAATCCAGCTCGTGAACAAGAAATTTTATTTACTTCTCGCACAAAACGTGGGGGTGTTACAAATTGGTATCAGAGCATGGTTATAGCACTCGGCCTGTTTGGGCTCATGGACGAGCACATTAAAAGGCGACATCTTACCTTACTCCCTTCCTAAAAAGGTTGGTTAAGCCCTTATTATAGAAAGAATGACAACTTATTGTTGTGTGTATGCATTACTGTTGTGTGTATAGGTACTTAAGAAATGTGAATTAGGTGTTGGTTATGAATGAATATAATGTTTGCTAACAACAAGTGTTTTGTTTGCATGCAAGCGAACGATCAACCGCAGGAAACTGCAATGTATAGAATGGTGACGCGCCACGAAGTGGGGGATGGCTCCCACAATAGAGACGACAAAGAGTCTGACGAAAAGAGGGCGGTAGAGACCCCTCTGGATCTAGCTGAGACTCTAAGGAGTCTCATGGTCGAACTACAAAGACGCAAGGCCGACAACGAGAGGTTGATAAAAGAGCAAGAGAAGCAAACATAAATTAATGCAATCTTGCTGCAGATTTTATTCTACATACAAAGACAACTACAACATGGACCTGACACTAGTCACGTGGACCAACGACAGACAAAGAGGAGTCGAAGTCCACCTGAGATACGAAAACGTGGTCTTTTAAGTGGCCACACTATGAAGAGCACCTCGAGAAAGGTCCATCCCAGAGATAGGGGACAAGCGTCGAATGATTACTCTGGAAAGGAAACTGGTGACTTGGAGGGATCTTCTAGTAGCATAACTGGTTCACATTCTCGAAGAAAACAGAAGAAACAAAAGTATTCCAAAAGTCATAATATCGAAGAATTCAAGAGGGGAGAGGACGCAGAGGCCTGGTTTCTTGGACTAAAGAAGTATTTCAGAGTCCATGACTTCTCAGAAAACTTGAAGGCCCAAGTATCCACTTTCAACTTGAATGGAAAGGATTCCATTTGGTGGGAAGACCTTAAGAATGTGAAAGGGATTCATGAAGAAGACCTATCTTGGGAACGGTTTGAAAAATACTTCAGGAAGAACTATCTGTCGGAAAAGTATTTCGACGAAAAGACTAAAGAATTCTATGAACTCAAGCTGGGGAAACTCACTATATAGGAATATGTCAGTAGATTCCTTGATTTGTTGAGGCACGTACCCTACATAAAGGTATAAAAGGCCAAGGTGCATCGATTCATTAGTGGGTACCTAAGGACTATCAGAATAGGATTGATTTTGACGAGCCAAGGACCCTAGAAGACACTATCCGCAAGGCAAGATATTGTTATGAATAGTTTGGGCTTCGGCCAGAACCTCGCGAAGGCTGGAAGCAGAAGAATGGTTCGACATTCCAGAAAAAGGGGTTTAAATCCCCAAGATTTAAAAACTATAAGAAATATTCAAGGATGAGTTTTTCGACCCAAAGTGTACACCAACAAAATTTCCCTTCCTAGAGAGGAAATAGACCTCTTGGATCAACCCCAGGAAAGACTGATAACCCAAAGAAAGAACCCTTGAAATGTTGGGGTCGTGGAGAAGAAAATATACTGAGGGATTGTCCGCACAGACAATAGAACAATAGGAGAATTTACAATGTCCAAGAAGATATCACTGTCAATGACATGGCCAGGAGTATGCCACGAATTTATGCAGTCATGGATAATAATCAAGTCGACCACCAAGCTTCAGTGGTGGAGATGGAAGGTATGATCGCCAACCATCTAGTGTCTATTTTAATTGACCTTGGTTCAAATTTGAGTTATGTGGCCCCTCGGGCTATTGATAAGTGTAAATTACAGCCAGATAAAGATGCCAAGCCGTGGTTGGTACAGTTAGCCACTGGCACCAAAAGAAAGGTGGTGGAGGTCATACTAGCCTACCAATTCGCTATGGATGGATTTTCCACCCAAGCTACCCTTAACATACTACCCCTAGGATCATATGACCTGTTGATTGGTATGGAGTGGCTAGCTACATATAAAACTAAGTTGGACCATTACCATAAAACCTTAGAATGTGTAAATGAATAAGGAAGAAAGATAACCCTTCAAGGGATCCAGAAACCTATCTCGGTGAGACGAATATCAACCCTTCAAATGAGAAAGTATTGCAGAAAGGGATGTCCTCTATATGCAATACAAGTGTTGAAATCGATTGAGGATGACAAACCAAGCCTAGAAGACCACCCCATACTAATAGAGTATAGAGATCTGTTTCCAGAAGAGGTACCGGGTCTACCTCCGAGGAGGGACATTGACTTCTCAATAGAACTTGCACTAGGAGCGGTGCCAGTGTCTAGGACACCCTATAGGATGAGCACACCCGAGCTAGTCGAGCTTCAACTACAACTAAAAGAAATGGACAAAGGCTATATCTGGCCCAACGTGTCTCCATGAGGAGCACCCGTCCTGTTTGTGAAGAAGAAGGATGATACACTCCAACTGTGCATATATTATAGACAACTCAATAAGGTAACCATAAAGAACAATTACCCCTTACCTAGAATCGATGACTTGTTCGATCAATTGGGAGGTGCCTCCATCTTCTCAAAGATTGACTTGAGATCTGGATACCATCAAGTCCGAATCAAGGGTGAAGACATCCACAAAACCGCCTTCAGGACGAGATATGGTCACTACGAATTTGTGGTAGTACCATTTTGATTAACCAATGCCCCTACCACTTTTATGTGCTTGATGAACAATGTACTCAACAAATTCCTAGACAAATTTGTACTGGCTTTTATTGACGATATTTTAATCTACTCCAAGAACAGAGAGGAACATGAGGAACATCTTAGACTTGTGCTTCAAGTGCTATGAGAACATCAGCTCTATGCCAAATTTAGCAAGTGTGACTTTTTCAAGAAGAAAATACATTACTTGGGCCATGTCATATCCAAAGAAGGGGTAGCATTAGACCCTGACAAGATCAGGTCTATCATGGAATGGCCTACCCCAAAGGATGTTTCAGATATCAGATCCTTTATGGGCTTAGCGGGATACTATAGGAGATTTATAAAAGGATTCTCCAAGATTGGTTGTTCAATCACTGCCCTCCAGAAGAAGGGGGCTAAATTCATTTGGACACCAGAATGTGAAGAAAGGTTTCAGTCCCTAAAATACCTTCTAACCCATGCACCCGTGCTGAAGATCGATGATCCCGAAAATGACTTCCTCGTGTGCACAGATGCCTGCAAGGAAGGAATCAGAGGACTCCTTATGCAAGAAGCAAGCGTAGTTTGCTATGAATCCTGAAAATTGAATGAGCACGAAGTCAACTATGTGACCCATGATCTAGAGTTGGCTGCCATAGTGCACGCCTTGAAAATGTGGAGGTATTATCTCTTGGGTAGGAAATTTATACTTATGAAAGACCACTGTGGATTGCGACTGACCAACCAAAACTCAATGCTAGACAAGCTAGGTGGATGGACCTCCTTAGCGAGTTTGATTTCGAAATCAAACATATCAAAGGAAAGTAAAATAAGGTGGTCGATGTCCTTAGTAGAAGTATGAAAACAATTAACTTGGTAGCGGTGAGCACCTGCTAGGTGAATGTCAAGGAAAGATTCAAGAATGCACAAGAAACAGATGAATTCTTCCAGACCGTGACCTCATACCTTGAGAAAGAACCCACAGGGCTAAAGTATAAAGGCTACCAAATGCTAGATGGAGGTCTGCTAACTTACAGAAACAGATTGTATATTCCAAATTGTGATGACTTGAAGAGGTTCATAGTGGATGAACTACATAAAAGACCATATAKTGGTCACCCGGGATACCAGAAGATGATCACAGCTACCAGGAAACAATTATATTGGCATGGACTAAAGAAAAAAATAGATAAGTACTTAGCTAAATGTCTAGAATGCCAACAKGTTAAAGCAGAACACCGGCACCAAGCATGGTTATTACAACCTCTACCAATCCCGAAATGGAAATGGGAGACCATCTCCATGGATTTCATCACCGGATTACCACCATCGGCCAGATAGAATGATGCCATCATGGTAGTGGTGGAAAAATTAAGCAACTTCACTCACTTCATTCCCGTCAAATCGAATTGCAAGGCAATAGATATTGCCAACATATCACGATATGCCTAAGGAAATCGTGTCTGACAGAGACACATAATTTACTTCAAACTTTTGGAAATCCTTGATGACTAGTCTGGAGACCAAATTATTGTTTAGCACAGCCTATCATCCTCAAACCAATGGACAGACGGAAAGAGTGAACCAAATATTAGAGGACATGCTAAGGATGCATGTAATGCATCAACCTAAAAAGTGGGAAGATAACATGCCACTGGTGGAATTTGCCTAGAACAATGACTACCAAGAATCACTGAAGATGAGCCCTTTTGAAGTCCTCTATGGTAGGTCGTGCAACACTCCAGTCAGTTGGAGTAATCCCGTGAACAGAATTACAATTGGATCCAACATGTTGAAAGAAATGGAAGATCAAGTGATTCAGATAAAACAAAATCTAAAAATAGCTCAGAATAGACAGAAAAGTTATGTCGAAAGAAAGAGAACCCCCAGAGAATTCAAGATGGGAGACCACGTCTATCTCATATTTAGGCCCAAGAAGAGTTCCATGAGGATGGGAGCCTGTGCCAAGTTGGCACCTCGGTATTGTGGACCCTTTGAGGTCTTAGATCGAGTAGGATCGGTAGCCTATAAAATATCACTACCTCCCATAGTAAAGGCACATAATGTTTTCCATGTTTCCTTATTAAATATATATATATATATATATATATATATACACACACACACATGATGTTAATAATATAATTGACTGGTCTGTGATCCAGGAGAAACTGGAGGTCGGGGATTCGGGGAAACAAGAGTTAGGATCGACTCGCACGCATAAATCCCAAAATGTGAAGCGCCTTTTTATAGGTGTACGGTCACAACCTGTGGACGCATAGGTGAAGCTCGCGCCTTGTGCATGTTCGCGCTGGTGGGGTTTCAATAGGGTCTGTGGATCAAATAACGCAATTTCAGCAGGAAATCGAAGAGCTAATCTGACTCGTGAATGAGAAATTTTATTTACTTCTCGCACAAAACATGGGGGTGTTACAAATTGGTATCAGAGGGAGAGTTCATGCCAGAACCCCAATGTATACTAGAAAGGAAGGAAACCTCACTCGGGAACCGAACCATTACGCAGGTCAAGGTGCAGTGGAAACACTTTGGCCCAGATGAGGCTACGTGGGAAATGGAAGATGCCATGAAACAAGCATATCCAGTTTTGTTTACTTCTGTACATACACATCATATTGATAGACAGAACATCGAGGACAATGTTCCTTTAAGGGGGAGGGAATTGTAACACCTTGTTTCCCCCAGTTTGTAAATATAACTATATTGGCGAGGGAACTATGACAAACTCAAAGGCGTGAATGTTAGATTTGATGGACCTTTGTATAAAAGGTCGATGAATGTAAATTTGTTATGAACATGTGTTGCATGACTGTTGGGAAGGGTATGTTATAAAAGAGACCACGATTGCTGATAAAAAGGTGGTGGAAGGGACCCGGAGTGGTTGCGTTAACTTCCACCGAACTAGTACCATACTGGTTTTACTTGCTCAAGACCAAAACAACTCTCTGACCCAGGAATGAATTTCAGTTAGGATGGTAGGTGGGTAGGCTCCTCAAGAGTTAATGAGGGGATGGGGCAGACTGCCCATCCGTAAGGCTCTCAGACCTAACCACGGACAAGAAATCCATGCCACACACAATCTTGTGAAGGGATGAAATAAAGAAAATGTGGGGGGGAGAAGGTTTGAGATAAGAGTCAGAGCTCTCAGATGAAATCAGGAGAAGGGGAGTAACCTTCGTCCCTAACTTTCGTTGAGCTGGAGATAAGAGAGGGAATTTCAGAGCATCATGGTCTAAGCTTGGGGGTGGTCAGTGATAAATCCGTTGGGAGTGACTGAGCCTGTGTTTGGGTGGAAACGAGCACCCCTCTCAACAGTCGCATCATGCCTTGTGGTTTTGATAAGTGTTTTATGCCTTGTATTTTGAATTGAATATCATGGATACATGTTCAAGTTTATACACCCATAAATGGTTTATGTATGGAATGATTGCCTGGTGTTTTAGACTTAAAATAATGTATGCATGTGTATACTTATATGCCATAGTTGGTTTCTGTACAAAATGATTAAGTCCGGAACGTGAGTCTGTTCCACTGAGAATCGTCCCATCTGCTTGATTCTCGTGAGGTTCTAGTTTAATTCCTCGAAAGCACCTTTCCAGGGAATTGCATCATATCTCAGAGTCAGAGTAAGCTTCTTGGTATGGCTACCGCTATGGTAAACCCATGAGTTTACCTTGCCCTGGTGTCATAGCTCCTAACTCAGTGATTTAGGAAGGCACTTCATTCAAGTCAGTAGCCTAGGGATTGTGAAACGTACTTGAGCCCTTATCGAGAAACCCGACTAAGAGTAAGTATAATTTGCCCAAGAATCATCTGAAGGTTCAGGTGACCTGGGTTTGGGAACCCTGTGCGAGAAGGAGTTAGTTTTCGAAAGTTTCGGAGCTGTGGAAGCTCGAAGGTCTGAGAGGTTGAATTTCAATGCCCAAGTTCAGAAAGGATAGCGAGTTCAAATAATGAAAGGGAATATCCTTTAATTTGGGAGACGAATGGACGAGATCCTTTGGGAAGGATCCGAGGTCTATCACAACCATTAGATTTGAAGAGGGAGCACAGGTGTTAACGCCTTGACTCCTTCAAGTCTTCGCAAGTAGCGATGAAATCTGGACCATAGATCCAAGGATCTATCGGGACCCTTTTTGACGATCGATCTGACGCAAGTGGATTAGAAACATGACTAAGTAGGAGAGTGGACTCGTCAAGTCCCAAAATTTCGGAAATGATTGGAACTATCCATTGCAAGGAGACACATGGTGAGAGATCAACATTTCACTGACTCGCTACTGAAAGAAGTCAAAGGGTAGAGTTTTGTGAACTCGCGAGGTTCGAACTCATGATCGGATATGAACCGTTAGATCATAGGAGAGCCATGACAGTTGATCTGGGTGAGGGGATATTGGGAGTTCAAGGATTGATCTTTCGAAAGATAGGTGTTGGGGTGTGTTCCAACTTCGCGAAACATGAAGTCTCGACGAGATTGAAAGATTAAGCCTCAGGTCGTGGCGACTGGTTGTATGGGTGGAAGTGTAAGGGAGGAGCTAACGAAGATCAGGATTTCGAGGAACGGAGAGTCAAAGCTGGTTCATGTTCTTTATCCCGATACGCAAAATCGCGACACGATCACAGTCGTTGAACGAGAGGATAGTGTCAAGCCGTATATCTGGCCTTGGGGAGAAACCGAAGGTCAAGGATTCAGGGAAACAAGAGTTAGGATTGACTCCCACAAAGATATCCCAAAATCCTGAAATGTGAAGCGCGTTTTTATAGGTGTACAGTCATAACCTATGGACGCATAGGTGAAGCTCGTGCCTTGTGCATGTTCGCATTGGTGGGGTTTCAATAGGGCATGTGGATCAAATAACACGATTTCAGCAGGAAATCGAAGAGCTAATCTGGCTCGTGAATGATAAATTTTATTTACTTCTTGCACAAAACGTGGGGGTGTTACATTCTCCCCTCCTGTGGTGACAATAATAATTCCATTCCTTTAATATCAAGCAGTCTTCCTCCCAATTTTCTCCCTTATCGCCATCCCTTTACTCAAATACATGAAATTGAGAAAAATGTCCATGAATTGTTAGAAGCGGGTGTTATTTGTCATAGTAATGCCCCTATTCTTCCCATGTGGTCATGGTCCTCAATAAGGAAGGCACTTGGCGCACGTGTCTTGATTTTTGTGCCCTCAACAAACTTACCATCAAGGACAAATTCCCTATTCCCATCATAGTTGACCTTCTAGATGAACTCAGTGGGGCTCAATACTTTACCAAACTCAACCTCCATTCTGGTTACCACCAAATACGTATGAAAGAGGAAGACATCCCTTAGCTGACATTTCACATTCATGAGGGCCACTATGAATTCTTGGTCATGTCCTTTGGTCTCTGTAATGCCCCGTCTACTTTTCAAAGTCTCATGAATCATGTCTTTCATCCTTTCCTCCGTCACTTTTTGTTAGTTTTCTTTGATGATATTCTCATCTATAGTAAAATGTGGCTAGCCCATCTCACCCATGTAGATCAAGTTCTCCATCTCCTCTCCAAGCACAAACTTTTCATCAAACAATCTAAATGTTCTTGTGGTGTCTATGAAGTTGAGTACCTGGGTCATATTGTTGGCAAGGATGGTGTAAGGGTGGATCCTAAGAAAATTGAAGCTATGCAAAATTAGCCTTTCCATAAAAATCTTAAAAGTCTGCATGTTTTCCTAGGTTTAATGGGCTATTATCTCAAGTTTGTTCAAAATTATGGCAAAATTGCAGCTCCTTTAAAAACTCTCCTTAAAAATAATGCTTTCAGTTGGAATCCAACAGCTGGATAATCCTTCCAAGCCTTGAAAGAAGCTATGTGCACTACTCTTGTTGTATCCCTACCTGATTTAACCAAGACCTTTGTTCTGGAATGTGATGCATCATGAAGAGGAATCGAGGTAGTCCTCATGCAAGTGGGATGACCTTTGGATTTCACCAGTAAACAGTTTTTGGAGCGAAATTTGGTCCAATCGATCTATGAAAAATAAGTGATGGCTATTTTGCATGCGGTGGATCTATGACACCCTTATCTATTGGGACAATGCTTCCAAATTAAAACTGACCATCAAAGCCTCAAGTAATTCCTGGAACAATGAATTTCCTCCCAGAGCAACAAAAATGGGTGACCAAGTTGTTTGGATATGATTACGAGATCATTTACAAAAAGGGAAAAGAAATTGTGGTGGTTGATGCTCTTTCCAAGAAATATGAAGAAGAAGGGTCCCTATTTTCCCTCTCATTCATTGTCGTCAATTGGCTTCACGATGTTCACCAAGAATGGTTGCAAGACCCCAAAATCTCTAGCCTCATCCAAAAACTGCAACAGGATCCCCAAGATGCTCCAAGGTACTCTTAGCACAATGAAGAGTTTCGCTATAAAGGTCGCCTATATTTAAGCAAATAGTCAGCCCTTAAACCCAAGGTACTCTCTAAGTTTCATGTGTCTCCTACTGCAGGGCATTCAAGTTTTACCAAAACTTATGAATGGGTCAAAATTTCTTTCTTCTAGGACGGTATGAAACAAGACATATTCACCTTTGTGGCCGAATGTGATATATGTCAATGCAATAATGGTGAGATTGTCAAAACTCCTGGCACACTCCAACCACTTTCGGTTCCACCTACTATTTGGACAAATATTTCTATGGATTTCATTGTGGAATTACCCAAATCATGAAATAAATCAATAATCATCGTGGTAGTGATCATCTCTCCAAATATGCTTATTTATTTGCTCTTCAACACACATTCACAACATCTACAATGGATCAAATTTTTATGGATCATATATTCAAAATTCATTCTATTGTTTCTAATCATGATCCAACTTTTACCCGTAATTTCTGACAAGAATTATTCAAGCTCCAGGAAACCCAATTGCAGCTCAACACAACCTATCATCCCTAGATGGGTGGCCAAATGGAAGCGGTCAACAAGTGTCTAGAAATATATTTGAGGTGTTTTGCATCCAACCGACGTTATCAATGGGTTCAGTGGTTACCCTTAGCTTAATGGTGGTACAACACCTCTTACCATATTGTTACTCGCATGACTTCCTTTGAAGCAATCTATGCACATAAACCACCATCCGTTCTTCCATACATTCCAGGTGTCTCCAAGGTTCAAGAGGTTGACCACAATCTTACAACCCTCATGACCATTCTCCATACTCTCAAAGAAAATATGGTAATGGCTAAGAACTGCATGAAGCAATAGGCAGATCAGGGTCATTCTGAACGTCAATTTGTTGAAGGGGACTAGGTGTTTCTCCATCTACAACTGTAGAATCAAACTTCACTCAAATATTAGTAGTGTCAGAAACTTGCCCTCAAATTTTATTGTCCTTATACTATTCTTAAACATGTGGGACGAGTATCCTATCAGTTAACTTTTCCCAGCCACTCCAAGCTACATCTCATTTTACATGTCTCTTTCCTAAAGAAAGTGATTGGAACCAAGTGCCATGCTCAGACCAGGTTACCAGATTTCGATGAAGAAGGTTCCATTTAGTTGCAGCCACAAGCCGCATTGGACCACCAAGAGCATTGTCTTCGTCATCCCACCATCTAGGAAGAGTTAGTTCAATGGAAGGATACTCCACCAGAAGATGCCACCTAAGAGTTGACTACTATTCTGCAACAATTTCTTCATCTTAAGCCTTGAGGAAAATGATCTTTTTTAAGGGAGAGGGAATGTTAGGGACCTGACCTCCCTAACCCCACATTTATACAAAATAATATATTTTCCATGTAATAAATGCTAACATTAGTTAATAAGACCTATTTAATAAATATGAACAAGTCAATGTAAGAAGACCTAATAGAAGCTTCCACTTCTAGAAAGATCTTCCTCTAGAATGTTATTTACAAGATATAACTAGTATAAATAAGAGTGGGAGGCATGATAAATATTGTCTTGAGAATTATTGTAATAGAGCTATGTTATGCTAGAGGTTTCCCCCTCGAAGAGGCAAGTGAACATTGCTTTCTTTGAATAAAGTGATAATTTTTTGTATTCCTCTTCTCAATATTTTGTTGTTCCATCAATATATGTTGAATATTCCCATTTTTGCATATTATATTACATCTAGTACCTTGCATATGCCTATTTCAAGAAAAAAAGGAAGTTGATGCATTTCTATTTATATTGTCATATTAATGTTGAAAAATCAAAATTTTCACATATGCATGTTTTCTTTTCAAGAGGCTTTGAGAACAAGGGGCTTGAAGGATGACCTGACTTGTATTGTAGTTGACATTATTCCACCCGAACACTCTACTTCTATTTCATTGCCTCCTAAGAAGCAAAATAAGACAAGATCAATTACATTTAGGAAAATGTTTCAAGATTCAATGAATAAACTGGCCAACAAGCTGTCTATAGTTGAAATTGTTGAATAACTCTTTAAGAAGGGTCAACAATACTTGCTAAAAGTTTGGTAGTTGACCTAGAAGTTGAACAATTTGATCTAGCAGTTGAAGTAAAAGATTAACAAGTGAGTGCAGATCTAAGCTTAGTCATCAAGATGCAGTTGTGTATCCAACACTAGTAGCATAGGCAAATATAGAGGTAGAAGTAGTTTACTAAGCAATTGACCCAACACAAATATATGTAGAGTCAATTTTTTAAGTAAGAATAGTAGCATAGTCATTTATTTTATTTCTTAAATTTTAGTTCAATACTTGGCATCAGTAGCAATGATTAAAATAACAACGGTAAAAACAATATCACATGGGAAAAGTCTTTCCATGTGATACATATTGTATCGCACACAAAAATTATCTTTGGTGATACAAATTGTATCGCCCAAAAAAAGTATCTTTATCGATACACATTGTATTGCACACAAAAATTAACTTGTGCGATACACATTGTATTGCAAAAAAATCTCAACTTTTTCTAAGTCATTTTTTCTAAGATTTTGATTCGCGAATAACACAGAACCCACAAAATTTCCCTCCTAGGTTGAGTTGACCACCCAACTACCAAATCGACCTCTCTACATCAGATAATCCTAGTACCAAAAATGAAATTTTGGGGATTTCGACCCCAATTTTCTCATGCTAAGAGAAATCGATTATTTCCCAAATCTACACAAGTTGAGACTTGGTTACTTTGTGGAAGACCCCTATAGGCCTGGTGTTTCAACCCAATATCTAATACAAATTTGTAGCGTCCCCACTACTAAACCCAATTAATTACTTTGATACCAATTAAATGACATGCATGCAACATGACAAATAAATTTTTGCATCTAACAAAAAAATAAAATTTGTAAACGCACACCATTTTAAGCATTCACAACACTCAAAGATGCAAAAAAAATAGAATAAAATGTAGTAATTAAAGTCAACTTTAATTAGGAATAAACATAGTGAACAAGAAAACTTCTCTTCACAAATATTCACACAACTAGTTGTAACTTAAAATGTTCCACCCAACCATAGACTCACTACTCCAATTCTCTTAGCAACAAGTCATTCTCGAGCTGGGGCTATGAATCCACAAGAAAAATGGCTCCTATGGATGACTACCATCCACTCAACAACCTAGTAAAAACCCACAACTAGCTAATTCCTACAACAATTTCAATCCATCATTTCTCTTTCCCCTCAAATTGCACAACCCAAGGAATGGGATCCCCTTCTCTGCCACGTAGCCCCTTAGGCTATCCCACTTTCCTCTAGGGCTCCAACACAAGTTGGACATGAAATGTCCCTTATCCATTTGTAGTCGGTGATGAATTTTATTTCATTATTTTTAATGTACATTGTTTACATATTACATCACTTGGACCACGGCCATAAATCATATTCACAATATAAATTGTCAATCTCAGGGTTAAAAACTGGGGTGTTACACCTAAGAATAATTCCGCGACCATCCAATACAACAATTTTTTTTTTCCTTTTTGAAATTGTGAAGGACCTCTTCCAATTCAACCTTGGATACTTCTTCCAGAAGTCTTCTATTATCTTATCAGTGATAAATCTAGGAAAATATGATGTCATTGAACAAGATCAACAATTGTTACCCTATTATCTTCTTTGTAGATACCACCAAATTTCTCCATCCCATATTTTGTGATGTCTTCAAAACTGGTAACTACATTTAACTGGGATGAGGAAGAGAGGGTCGACTTGAGTGAAATCGAACAACAGTTGAGGAGGGTGATTCAGGAGCTTGAGGTAGCAAGGAGGAGGCCAAGGACATGTTGTACCAATCTACCAGCTGCAATTTGTACCAAGGCCGAGTTGTAAAACGTTGACTAGGGGTGAGTGAGGACCCTACAACATCACCTAGATAGCCAAAATTTGGTCTTACAATCAAACAATTGAACATGTCATACAAAAGTATTACACAAGCTATACGAACAACCAAAGATAGGACAAACTTGGGGCCGTACAACCACAACAGTCAGAGTTGAGTTTGTTGGGTCAAACAACTGAATTGATAAGGACATACAACCAAGGGAAAAGTTTGAAAATTTGTTGTAAGAATTTTTTGTTTCTAACTATTGTAAAAATATTCATTTTAAGCCCAAATTAAAATCCCCTCTTTGTTGGTTTTCCCCACACTCGGGTTTCCAGGGTATTTTTGGTGTCTTTATGTTTTATGTGCTCTTCTTCTGAATACTTATGCTGTGAATTTTAGTTAAATAACTCAACTGTAAATTTAATGCATGATTTTCAAAAATTGTATCGACATAGATTAATTTCCAGGTAAAGAAAATTATTGGCATTTTATTTTTGTTGTTGAGTTTTAAAGAATTAACATGGTATCAGAGCTCAAACTTTGAATACATAAGAAACAAAGTTAGTGTCTTGTGCATACCATAAGTAAATCAACAAGGGGGTCAAATTACTAGAGAGGGCATGTGAATCAGGGTAGCTAAAAAAATGGCCAATGCAGGCTTGAGATTCAAAGATAGGCTGGAGGGAGCCTTAAATTTCAATCCATGGAGAGAGAAAATTCGTTTGGCATTGGAGGAATAAGGATTGTGGGAGTTTGTTGAAGGGAAAGCAGTACTTCCAGTTGATACAACACAACAAATAACTCATCTCAAGAAGGATGTGAAGGCAAGGAAACTCATAGTTGATGGACTCGAAGACCACATCATTCCTCATCTGTCTGGTAAGAAGAAAACTAAGGAAATGAGGGATTCCCTAACCAAATTATATCAGTTTGATAAGCAGAAAAGAAATATGTTGCTCAGGGAGAAACTTAGAAGCACAAATATGGCTAGAGGTGAGTAAGTTTCTACATATATCACCAAGTTCACTCAGATTAGAGACGAACTAACATCTATTGGGGAGATCGTGAACGATGTTCAGCTAGTGAGAACAACCTTGAATGGCTTCACCAAATAGTGGGACGTATTTTTCAAAGGTGTTGTAACACAGGAGAAACTCCCTGATTGGGAGAGGTTGTGGGATGACTTCACCCAAGAGGAGATGCGATTTGGTGCCTCATAGGATAGCCAGCCAAAGAGTGAGGATGAGGAGAACCTTGTCTTAGCTAGAAAAGGAAAGTTCAAAGGAAATAATGGCCCCAATGGGGGTCAGACCTTTAAGGGATAAAAGAAGAAATATTTCAGCAAGATTAAGTGTTTAACCTATTACAAATCATGACACTTTTCCATTCAGTGACCAAACGTCACACATGTCAGCATCAGCTTCAACTGAAGTTGATGAGTTTGCTGCTAGATTCAAGAATGAGTTTTCACTCATTGCATGTCTCTCTAGTTGAACCAGTTTAGTCGTATGGTATATTGATAGTGGACCCTCTATTCACATGATTGGAGTGTGAGAGTACTTCTCTAGGAGGAGGAGATGGACCTTGTGATTGAGTTGGGAAATAATGCCAAGTGTCGGGCAACATGCCATGGGACAGTCACATTTCAGAGGGAGTCCAGGAAGCCACTGATGGTGAGGGATGTGTTATATGTTTTGAGTATGATGAAGAACCTGATATCAGTTTCAAGATTGGAGGACATGGGCTATAAAGTCTCATTTCAGGATGGGAAAGTGTACATTAGGCCCGAGGAATCGAGGACAATGAAGGTGATTGGTGTCAGGTGAGAGAAGTTGTATAGGATTCAATTCGAGCCACCTAGAGCATTAGTGAGCAATGCATGTGACTTGGCAGAGTTATGGAATAGGAGGATGGCACACTTACATCATGGAGCACTCAAGGTACTTAAGTATATTGTGACAGGACTGCCATATTTTAGTACAGAGCATCGTGAGGTATGCAAGGGGTGTGTTATGGCAAAGTACAGTAAGACATATTTCCCGAGTAGTGATAGAAGGACATGAGGCATCCTTGATTTGATACACTCAGATGTATATGGGCCCATGTCATCCCTGAGTGGGTATGAGTACTGTTATCACATATAGTTGTCAAGGGCAACAGGTCGTCCAAGTTCATGGTCTGCACCGGAAGCGTCCGAGTGCATCATGCAAAGAAGCACATTTAGGGCTTAAAATACAAACAGACAGGTTGAATTTTGTCAGCGGTGGAGATTCCAAAAGCATCCCAGATTAACGGCCCCCAGGTATTCGGGATTTCAAAATTGCAGGAAGTATAGTGCCATGAGAAGGGTCGAAACCCGAAGTCCCCAAGGAGACCTTGGTGTTCGATTCGAAAAGGGAAGATATGATTCATTGATTTGAAGAGGGAAGATTTAAGTCGTTGATCGTAAATCCTCACCCAAGATCACGAGATCGAAAACCACAGTCCATTGTGGGGACGTGAAGTTCTCGAGCGATAATTTTATCGAACGGTCCCGTAATTAAAACCGTGGTTTGGAAAAAGTAATACGTGGAAAAAGGTGGTGGATTGCGGGCTCAAAAGTAGTGTGAACCCAAACCACTTTTGTCGACCCAACAATTTCGTGTTTATATGGTGTCCTATCCAAGATCACCACATGGCCACCCCCTGGGCATTTAATATCGTCGATTTCCTGATGCAAATAGTTAATGAAGGTGAGGAAGGTTGGTGAAACCTCGTCTCACCACTCAAATGGAAAGCCAAAAGGGCTGTCAGTAGGCCGACTCTTCTGCTGGTCCCTGTTGAAGTACGATTGTGTCCGACAAAAGCTTGCATTTGACAAAAGACTGCATGCACAATCTGCCAGAGAACATGCAGACGTAAAGCCTTGAAAGAAAAGACTCGAACACGCCTCTACTGTTAGTGGAGAATTATTCTTAGGATATAGGAGTCATTTTGATATTTTGTTATGGTCGATGGTTAAGCTACGCTCCCGCATTGTAAAGTTTTTATAAAGCACGTTGGTTATATGGTTATGTAATTCGATCTGACACTTTTGGTTTAATGAAAGTCAGCTTACTGTTCCCATGCTTTATTGCCTCTGATACTGAATGTTCATGATTGAAGGATTCACATGGATGTTTATGACTAAGTTGTAATGGATGTTGGATTATAGCCTGGTTATAGCGTTTTCAGTCTCGTGAACTCTGAATCCAAGAAGATCTTGTTTTCTGAGTTTTTCCTCCTTAGGCTACTAAAAGACCTATTGTCCATAGCAGATCTTTTTTTTTTCTCCTCAATTTCTTCCCCCTGCTCACCTTACTACAACTTACTGACTAAAGTTGAATCGAGACGTCATTTGCAGGTGCATGCTGGTTCAGTTTTCCAAGTTAAAATGATATTATTCTGAGCTTGCACCCATTCGACCCCCTTTAAAATCATTCATTGAGACATATAATCTGATGGGTATTGGGCTTACCTCTGCTGCAATACAGAGGTGAATTCTGGTGCTAACATTTCTAGCATTGTTGTCGGGGAACGAATTGAAGACCTTTCCATGGATATAACGACAATGAAATTATGATTCTGAAGGTGCATTAGATATCAGAACCTTTGAAGATTGTGCTTGCACCTGGCGACTCCACTGCTTCAGTGCGGTTGCTTCTAACTACACCTGAAGCTCCCTGGGAGAACACAATGATCAAATCTAGTCTTTGATGGTGAACAAAGACCAGACACACTCATTTTTCACATCATTCACCTGGCGAATCCATGGTTGAAGAATCGATTGACGACTCCACTGGTTCAAGATGGACAAAATATTGGCTCAAAGGTTTGCTCCCTTCATTTTTTCTGTCGTTCCTGGTTTTCCTAATGTTGTTCCTACTGTGGATCAGTGGGTTGATTTTTTTCCCATATTGAGAGAACACACAGATGACAACCCTGCCGAGCATCTCTGTGAGTTTCATGAACTCATGCATCAATGGGAGATACATCATGAGGATGTATTGATGAAGATGTTCGTGTTCTCATTAGACGGGGATGCTTGTGAGTGGTATCGATCGTTGCCCCATGCTAGCATCTCCTCCCCAAGAGAGTTACATGCAACTTTCAATACTCAATGTCAAAAGTTTTATTCCTCTAAGTTTATTTGTCATAATTGTTGTGAGGAATATGAAGACAGTGACCAAGATATGGTTGGTTCTAATGAAAGCTATAAGTATGAAGACCATGAGGAGGAAGAATATTCTTTGGGTGAGTTGATGGAATTGGTAAAATCACTTTCTACAAGAATAGAAAAATTGGAGGCAGATCATGCTTGTTGCTCTTATGAAGAGGTAGAGGATATTCCGGTCCTCGAAACTGATGTTCTTGGAAGCCCTACTTATGATGAAGAAGTGATTTCAGATATTGACCAAGAACGAACAACTTGCGATGAATATCCCAACGAAGATGACGAAGAGCATAACTCTCCCATGGTTCCTGTTTATTATGATTATGGATTTGATCCTTGGGAGAACCATGAAGGAGAAGATGAGGAGCCAGAGGGGTAGTTTATCTCCTGTCTAGAGCATATAAGTGAGCAGCCATTGTCTGAGGTCAGTTAGCCTGCATCATTTTCTCATCCACCTGTGCCTACCAGAGATATTCAACCATGTTTGAGAAATTGTGTGACAGAGCAGGTTGTCTGTTATAAATTTTCTAGAGTTTGCCACTTGGCCTATGAGCATGTGAAAGAATACATGGAATTGTATTTCCTTCATGTTTTGAAGCCGCTCAACTTTATCCTAACCTCAGCATTGAGATGGAATCTGAAGGATGTAGCTGCTCTGCTGTCATAGTTGCATCATCTGTTACTAATCACGGACATAGTGAAGGAGCTTCCAGTTAGGAAGTTACTTGAATGGCTATGGTGGAAGTTTTCTTTCACTTAGCACTATGTAAAAAATATATACTCCAGGACTGTATATAAATAAGCTCCTTCAGAGCCCATGTATTTTTCTTTCGTTTTTAGGATAGTGTGCTTGTTGGCCTTTAATCCTCAACAAGATGTTTTTGGAGCATGACTCCATAGCCCAATGCAGAAGGCGACTGGAACTACTTGTTCTTGGAAACTCATATGGAGCATTCCATCCCCTGTGGAGCCAAATGTTATCACATATAGTTTTCAAGGGAAACAGGTCGTCCAAGTTTGTGGTCTGCATAGGAAGCGTCCAAGCGCAACACGCAGAGCAACTCATTTCAGGCTTAAAATACAAACAAACAGGTTGAATTTTGTCAGTGGTGGATATTCCAGGAGCATCCCAGATTAATGGCCCTCAGGTATTCGAGATTTCAAAATTGGATGAAGTATAGTGCCATGAGAAGGGCCAAAGACCGAAGTCCCGAAGCAGACCTCAACTGTCGATTCGAGAAGGGAAGATCTGATCCATTGATCTGGAGAGGGTATATTTGAGCCATTGATCATAAATCCTCGCCCAAGATCACAAGATTGATGACCACAGTCCATTGCAGGGACAAGATGTGCTTGGGCGATAATTTTCTTGAGCGGTCCCGCAATTGAAATCGTGGTTTAGCAAAAGTAATACGTGGAAAAAGGAGGTGGATTGCGGCCTCAAAAGCGGTGTGAACCCAAACTGATTTTGTTAGCCCTGCAATTTTGTGTTTATATGGTGTCCTATCCGAGAGCACCACATGGTTGCCCCCTGGGCATTTAATCTCGTCGATTTCCCGATGGAGACAGTTAATGAAGGTGAGGAAGGTGGGTGAAACCTCGTCTCACCACTTAATTGGAAATCCAAAAAGACTGTGAGCAAGACAACTCTTCTGCCAGTCCCTGCTGAAGCACAATTGCATTTGATAGAAGCTTGCGTCTGACAAAATCTTGCGTCTGACAGAAGCTCGAGTTTGATAGAAGACTCCATGCGCAGTTTTCCAGAGAACATGCAGACGTAAAGCCTTGAAAGCAAATACTTGAACACGTCTATCCTGTTAGTGGTGAATTGTTCTGAGTATATAGGAGTCATTTTGATATTTTGTTAGGGTCGATGGTTGAGCTACGCTCCCGCATTGTAAATTTTTTATAAAACATGTTGGTTATATGGTTATGTAATTTGATATGAGACTTATAGTTTAATGAAAGTCAACTTCCTGTTTCCATGCTTTATTGCCTCTGATACTGAATGTTCATGATTGAAGGATTTACATGGATGTTTATGACTAAGTTGTAATGGATGTTGGATTGTATCCTGGTTATAGCGTTTTCAGTCTCTTGAACTTCAAATCCAAGAAGATCTTGTTTTCTAAGTTTTTCCTCCTTAGGCTGTTGGAAGACCTACTGTCCAGAGCAGACCTTTTCATTTTCTCCTCAATTTCTTCCCCCTTCTCACCCTTACTACAACTTACGGAATAAATTTGAATCGAGACCTCATTTGCGAGTGCATGCTGGTTCAGTTTTTCGAGTTAAAATGATATTATCCTGAGCCTGCGCCCATTCGACCCCCTTTAAAATCATTCATTGTGACATATAATCTGATGGGTACTAGGCTTACCTCTGTCACAATCCAGAGGTGACTTCTGGTGCTAACAAGTACTATGTCACCTTCATCGACGACCATTCCAAGAAGACCTAGATCCACTTCATGAAGACCAAGGACGAGGTATTCAATTGGTTCCAGTAGTTTAAATATCTTGTGGAGAACCAAATGGGCAAGAAGATCAAGACAATGAGATCCAACAATGGATATGAGTACACCTCGAATTCCTTCAAGTATTTCTTTGTAGGTGCTCGGATAAAGAGGGAGTTTATCGTTCTGTACAACCTACAAAAAAACATGGTGGCGAAGAGGAAGAACGTGGCTATTTTTCGGGCTACTAAAGCCATGATGTATGATCATGATCTACCTAGATTCCTATTGGAAGAATACTGTAACACAACAATATACATATAGAACATGAGTCCTCACCATGCATTGGGGAGGAAGACTCCTAAGGAGGTTTTTACAGAGAAGAGACTGGAGATTGGACACTTCAGTATTTTCAGATGAGTTTTCTATTGTCATGTCCCTTTAGAGAAGAGGACAAATCTTGAGGCCAATATTGAAAAAGGGATTTTCATTGGTTACAGGGAAAATTCCAAGGCATATAGAGTCTACATTCCTTCCATGAGGAAGACTGTGGTCAGGAGGGATGTGAGGTTTCAAGAGGACAGATCCTTGAGGAATTCTCATGATACTGGTGCAACATTAGTAGGGGATCAAGAGCTGGAGACTTAGAAGACTAAGCAGACATAGGGTACAAGTCCAGGTTCAAGTACATGTGCATGCACATATGATTAGATTGTAGAGCGGAATGAGGAGTAGCAGGATCCTCCTATTCAGGAGACTCGCTCTACTAGGAGGAGGAATGTCATATGGGTACAACAGACCTTGATAGAGGAAAAAGAGCATGTGGGTGTGCCTGAGACATCAGTCAGGGAGAGTCGATCCCCACAAATATTTTCTGCTTATATGGATTTGTTGAGTTAGGTATTGGAGGTTAAACCTTCCAGCCATGAGGAGGCATCACAACAGTAGGTGTGCAGATATTCCATGGTGGAAGAGTATGCTTACATTATGAAGAATGATGTATGGGAGGCGGTGTCTCGATTAGAGGGGAAATCAATGATTGGCTCGAGATGGATCTACAAGATCAAGCACATTGCAGATGGCAGTGTGGAGAAGTTTAAAGCCTCTTTTTGGATAAGAGGTTCTCTCAGAAGGAAGGAATCGACTATAATGAGACATTCGCCCCAATGGAAAGGTACACTTCGATCAGGGCTATGATCTTGATTGTAGTAGATATGGGGTGGAATATCCACTAGATGGACGTGAATACGACCTTCCTTAATGGAATCATTGAAGAGGAGGTGTACATTGAGTAGTTGGAGGGTTTTGAGGTGCATGGGAGGGACTCCCATGTATGCAGGTTGAAGAGAGTCATGTATGGATTCAAGTAGGCTCTCAGGGCATGGTACTCAGAGATAGACAAATAATTGTTGGGGATGGGATTCACCAAGAGTGAGGTGGATTCCAACCTCTATTACACCATAGTTGGAGGTAATCCACTCATTCTTGTGTTATATGTGGACGACTAGTTTCTTAAAGGATCAGAGAGGCTCATTGCAAAGTGCAAGAGGGATCCTACTTTGAAGTATGAGATTAAGGATTTGGGGTTGGTGCACTACTTATTGGGGTTATAGGTGTGGCAACATGATGGTCAGACTTTCCTTGGACATGGGAAGTATGTGGTGGAGATCCTGAAGAGATTCAGGATGATGGACTGTAGGCATATATCTATGTCCACAGTGACCAACTGGAAGAAGATTGATGCTTCCATATTAGAAGTAGTGGACCCAACACTTTATAGGAATTTAATTGGCTCTCTAATGTATCTAGTCAACACTAGACCAGATATATGCTTTGCGGTTAACACACTCAGTCAGTTCATGGTTGAGACGAGAAGATTACACTGGGTGTTAGTAAAGCATGTTCTGATATATATGCATTGCATGGTCAAGTATGGGTTGATTTATATGTAGGGAGATGGGGTGAACCTGACATGATATATATATGTTGATTAGGAAGGAAACACGATGGACAAGAAAAGTGCTTCAAGTTGTTGTTTTAGCTTGGCATCGGGATTGTTTCCTGGTTCACCAAGAAGCATAAGTCAGTGATGTTGAGCTCTGATGAAGTAGAGTACATGGTAGTTATATTAGCAGCATGTGAGGCCATTTGTATTTGTAAGCTTCTCATTGGTTTGTTTGGATGGGAGTTGGATGCTACTGTCATTCATTATGACAATAAGAGCTGCAATAAGATTTTTGAGAATCCAATGTTTCATGACAAATCCAAACACATAGAGATCATATTTCACTTCATCAAGGATTGTGTGTAGAAAGGAACGATGAAGGTACAATATGTGCCTACAGGACAGTAGGTGACAGACATTCTCACGAAGGCCTTGATGAAATACAAGTTTGTAGTCTTCAAGGACAAGTTGGGAGTGGTATACAACACCTTCCTCACTAAGAGGGAGTGTTAATTTTCTAGCTCATAAGGTGTCTCAACTTAGCTTATGTGTCCAAGGCTAGTTGATGGTCATAATTAAAATACCAAGATAAACATTTTTATTTTATCCTAAGTTTTAACCCAGGAAAAATGTAAAAGTCATTTTAATGACTTTTCACTCGGATTTTTGAAAAGTGACTTTTCATAAATTAATAATTCATAAAAGTGAATTTCTGGAGACTTCTAGAAGTCTCTTGAAAAATTGAATTAGAGTGTTAAAAGGAGGTTGAGGGTGTGGGAACTATGCACATTGAGAAAAAGAGCTTAAGAGGGAGCTTTGGGATGAGGACTAGAGGGATAACTTGAGTGAAGTTGAACAACAATTGAGGAGGAGCTCGAGGTAGCAGGGAGGAGGCCAAGGACAGGTCATACCAGGGTCAAGCTGTATAACACTGAGGAGGGGAAAGTGAAGACCATACAACCTCACCCAGACAACCAGAACTCTACCATACAGTCTAGTAGCTAAACATACTATACACAGGCCATACGAACAACCAGGAATAGGTTGAAATTGAGGTCGTACAACCACAACAGTGAGAGTTGATTTTGTTGGGTCAAGCCTCCAAATTGACAAGGACATACAACCAAGGGAAAAGTTCAGAAAATTGTTGTAATAGTTTTCTGTGTCTAACTGCTGTAAAAATATTCCTCTTAAGCCCACAATAAAATCCCATCTTTGTTTGTTTTCCCCACTCTAGGGTTTCCCGGGTATTTCTAGTGTCTTTGTGTTTTATGTGCTTGGTTTATGAATACTTATGTTATGAATTTTAGTTAAATAACTTAGCTATAAATTTAATGCATGATTTTAAGAAGTTATATCAACATAGATTAATTTATGGGTAAAGAAAATTGTTGGCATTTTATTTTTGTTGCTGAATTTTAAAGAATTCATAGTTGTAAGACTTAGTACCTGCAAATGTAATTCAATAATTAATGAAGGATAGATAAACTATTCAAAGCAATGCAAATGCAAAAGTAAATGAGACAAAATAGAGGAAAAATAAAAGCAATGCAAATGCAAAAGTAAATGAGACAAAATAGAGGAAAAACAAGAATCAAATTAAGTAAAAAATGAAAATAGTAGAGAAAACATTGAGGAAAGGGAAATGAGAGGTCAAGCCTATTGGCCTTCCCATTACCCCAACTCTCTTTATTTCTTCTTGTACTTTCACTCTCAAAGGGTCTTTTGGGCCAAGAGGAGAGAATTCAAAAGAGAAGGAGATATGCAAATTGTTGAATGGCCATAGAGCCATGAACTGCGTTGCAACCAAATATTTCTGAAATGAAAACGGAGCAACCATTCGATACTAGTGTTTTTTTCCTTCAAGTTTCCCCAAGTGAAATTCAATGTCTCTGTGTCATGGAATTTCAATGTGGTTGTGTTAATTGTTTCACTTGAGTTATTGGTGATTGTGTGTGTTTAAAATGTTGCTAGTAATTGGATTGATGCATGTGATGAACAAATTTCATGGTAATACAATATATTTACTCGGAAATTTGTTTTCCATGAACACTTTGTGATATACAACAACTTAGTAATTAAATCTATATATTCTTATTGAATTTTAAGATCCATGTCCATTAGAAACTAGCTATTGCAATTAATTATCTTAGTTTCTAATTATATATATGAAAGTTGAGAAAAATCGACGTTGTTAAAGCATATACAATAGTGGTGTTCTTCCATTGCCATACACAACCTAAGGCTTTTTCCCATGATCGTATGATGTCCATGTATATTCTAGGAGATCATATGCTACCCTGTAGGCTCTCTAGAAGGCGCCCATAATTTGTTTTCAATGCTTGGAGGCCATACACAAGTTGTATAGGCCATACATAGCTTGGCATAGCGTTCTCATCTCTCGAAGGGTCACATGAGTTGAAGGCTAGACACGTGGGGTGATAGTGGATGTATTTAATTAGGAAATAATAGAGGCTACTACCTCTACTAACTCATGGTTTCTTTTGTCCATGAAAAATTCGCATTCACTGATCCATTTGGATATTGGTGGCCACCCACCTTTTACAACTGGCTCAAAACAGTTTTCTGGCAATTTACTATTTTTAGCAGTTTTAACTTTTGGGACTATTTTGAGGGCCTAAATGAAGGTTTTTCAACATATAGTTTCTCAATGATAGTTGAAGACATGATTGATCCCCCAAAATTAATCTCCTCGATGATACCTTTCCAATGGGCTATCACACACCTAAAACAGAGATCGTATGCAAAAGTTACGACCCCAGGAAGTTGATGTACTAACTTACCCAAACGGGGCCCACATGACTTTTGGCGCTTCATCTCCTAGGGTTAGGTTTTTGGATGTTTAGGGTTTTTGGAATTCCTGTTTATTGTAAAAATGCCTTCAGAGCCTCATTGTAATCATCTTCTTGCAAATGCGATTAGCTGTCACATATCTTCTCAAAGATAAGCTACCACCATTCTAGCGAGTCTTTCACTCTGTATTTTTACAATCTCTGTACATTTATTTCATTAATAGAAATCGTGTATTACCATATCTCTGTGTTTATGGTTGCATATATGATACATTTATGTTATATTATTGGATATCCGCGATATCTCTGTGCATTTATTTATTATATCTCCGCTCTCATTTTGTGCTGAAAATAATCTGGATCAGTGGTATCAGAGCAGGATGTTCTTAATCATTTTTTAGTGCATGTCCCCGATGAGGTCCGAGTCTAGCAATTCGGGTCTCGATCTTGTCTCTCTTGAGAAAAACCGCTCTCGCACACCCAAGAAATCCTCCATGGTGGCAGAAAATAAAAACGACAGAGCAGATGATTCTATCAATCTATTGCTTGAGCAAGCTCTCACACAATAGAGGGACAAAACAATGGAGAATTTTTCCCACATCCTTCAATGCCTGGCGATAGAAACAGGTGCATCTTCATAAAATATCCACTTTGGAAGCACCTCTCCTTTCAAGGTACAAGTTAATTTTGATATTCTCGTATTTGAAGGTCAAATAGATGCGGATGCCCTAAACAAATGGTTAAATCTGTTAGAAGGTTATTTCTCTGTTCATAATTTTTCCGACAGGGAAAAGATCACCTTCGCACTCCTTAAAGATCTCCCCCATGTCAAACATTGGTGGGAAACTTACTCGGAGCAAAGTTCCACAAAGGAGTCTGGATTATATGGGGCCGAGCCCACTTGGGATTTTTTGTGTGGATGCAGTAAATGAACAGTATTACCTTGTTGGAAACTATGAGGACCAATACATGAGATGGACCACACTGCGGCAAGAGAGGGGCCAAGTAGTTTTAGAGTTCACCAATACCTTCCATACATTGTGCACCAAGCTAGGTATCAAAGACTCCGAGTGACAGTTGGTTCTGAAATAACGCAGGGCTCTACATAGATAAATCCAAACTGAAATGGATTTTCTGGACATCTCATCACTCGATTCTGCTTATCGATATGTTGTTAAAATCAAGCAGAAGTTTAAACACCAGAACAAATGGGAGTTCAGATATGCAAATCTACAACAACCAAAGTATGACAAAGACGACCCTAACAAACAGTCTCCTGAAAACCAGTCCAAGCCATAGGAAAAGAAGGGTCACGGGAAGACAAAGAAGGACACCAGAAAATAGTGTGATTTCCACAAAATCCCCTGGCACAACACCGATGAATGTCGCTCAAAACAGTCATTGGTGGTCGAGATCAAAGATAAGGAGGCGAACCCTGATTCACAATCTGATTATGAAAATAATGGTAAAAGATAGATCATCGACGCAGACCCCACTGCTATTGTCGCGACCGCAACAATTCAACCAGAAGAACTGACAGATCCTAAAGAGGGGGAGCGCCTTTTTCATTCACAGATGTGGTTGAAGGGGACCTCGTTTCATTTTATTGTTTATAGAGGAAGCTAGAAGAACCTCATCTCAGCAGAGGTCATCAAATAGTTGGGATTATCGAAAACACCACACCCGTAACCATACAACATCAGGTGGCTTCGCCAAGAACGAGATATTCATGTTAGACAGCAGTACCGATTGTCATACGACATCCAACCCTTCAAGGATGAGGGATTATGTGATTTCCCCCTACTATATGTCTATGATGTTCTCTTGGGCTAGCCATATATGTGGAGACGCCATGTTGTTTATGAGTCTCGACCCCGCAGTGTCATTGTTTCTCTAGGGGGTCATCTCTATAGAATACCAGAGGTAGTTACGACTATTGTTCCACCTAAACAATGCCGCAAGGTTGTATCTCATACTGCAAAATTCAACTTCTTTACAATCTGTTCAAAAGGGGAACAAAAGGACACTGCAACCACTACAGCCTCGCCCCAAGCACCTTCTATCCAACAGAAGCAGGTCGACAAGGTTGCAGGAAAGCGCAAAGATTCCTTCTACACAACATGCTCTCGTGTAGCTCGACTTGTTGAACAACCTTAGCCTCAACAAGTTCGTGACATACTTCCACAAACTGAGCAGCGCCACGTCTCCAACAAGGCAAGCAACTCACCAAGATGCAGATTCAACAAACGCTTTTCCCTCTCCGACGGGCACTCAAAGAAATGGAGACCATTGCTTCCTAAGGAGGGAGGATTGATCTAGGTGGATATCGGTGGCCACCCACCTTTTCCAACTGGCTCAAAACATTTTTCTGGCAATTTTGGCAATTTACTATTTTTAGCAGTTTTAACTTCCAGGGCTCTTTTGAGGGCCTAAATGAAGGTTTTTCAAGATAGAGATTCTCAATGATTATTGAAGGCATGATTGAGCCCCCAATATGAATCTCCTCGATGATACCTTTCCAACGGGCTATCATACACCTAAAACGGAGATCGTATGCAAAAGTTACGACCCCGGGAAGTTGATGTACTAACTTACCCAAACGGGGCCCACATGACTTTTGGCGTTTCATCTCCTAGGGTTAGGTTTTGGATGTCTAGGGTTTTGCATTCCTATTTTATTTTAAAAAATGCCTTTAGAACCTCATTGTAATCATCTTCTTGCCGAATCGCGAGCAACCATCACATCTCTTCTTAGAATGATTTACCACCATTCTAGCGGAGTCTTTCACTCTGTATTTTAGAATCTACGTACATTTATTTCATTAACATAAATGGAGTAATACTCTTTGTATATTTGTGCTTATGGTTGCATATATAATACATTTATATTATATTATTGGATCCATGATATCTACGTGCATTTCTTTAGTATATCTCCGCTCTCATTTTGTGCAGAAAATAATCCATAGGATCATTCACTTAGTCATTACATTCCAACAAAGTTCATTTATCTCATTCCCATGTATATATGAAGGCACCTCATTTATAAATACATGTTTTATGACATGTGACATCATTGTGTATGGAAACAATGCTTATGACATTCCATTCATCTTAAGAAGCCATTTCAGATGGTGTAATTATTTGTTGTTTCATACATGTTGAATTAATGGAGTACAAGATGAAATGGACTATGATATTAAACACGAGAAATTGGAAGGATTGGAATTGAATGAGACATACCAATCCATTGTTAAGGCCCTATGAACCATATTCCATTTACCGATGAATCTTCATCCCTAGCACTCTTTTTACTTGACAAGACAATGTATATGCATGGTTTTTGCATTAGCCATTTAAAATCTAAGGTGAAGCTTGTTCTTCCTCATTGTTAGATGATACACTATGCTTACTATTGGTTTGGATGTAAGGCCAACGTAATTGACTACATTGTTTTTGGATGGTTGATGATAAGAATATTGTTGGAGTGAAATTTTTGCATAAGCATTTTGGTGCGGTGTTAACACCTGCAACTATAAGACCAAGTGACAAGGAGGTATCTTGTCCACACATTAAACATGGAAGCAATTGGATTTGAACCCTTGAAAAAATTTAGTACATAAATAAATTCAAAGGGTGTGTCATTCAATTGGTTCCTGAGAATAGAGCATTGCAAACACAAAAGATATCAAGCCTCAAACCAAAGAAGCACAACTAATGCTTGTGTTCTTGCTTGGATATAAGAATAAAGAAGTTTGCACTCATAATACTATTGATTATTGGCATTGTTAGATAGTAGTTTTGTGCAGGATACACTAAGAATAGGGGCCTTAGATCCATTCAAATGACTAAGATCCCTACATAATACATAAAAACATATATAAAGAAATTAATTCATAAGAGGATCATGTTGGTTAAGAAAGTGGGATATAAGTCCCTTGTTTACGAATCATTGTCCTTTTTAAATTATCTTCAAATTGAGTTGAGGCCAATTCTCTTCTTGCCCCATCAAAGGGAGATCACTTCTCCTTGACTAAATTTACAAAATATTCTTCTTCAATCCGGGATGAATTGAAGACTTAATGATCCAGTTCCTCCCCTCTTTATCCATTTCCAAAAATACGGGAAAGTGATTAGACTCTCCACTAGAGCCAACCCATAACCCAATCTTAAACTAGTAGTTTATAAACCATTATAAAAATGGAAATCCTGCTAACATCTTTGTAGTCTTTCCTTCACCCACCCTCGTATTCCTCTATGTACTAGGATTTAACTTGATGGGCATAATTTCAAGTAAACCACGTTCATCCAATTTTGATTTAAAAAATAAACAAATGATCTACATGAGTTGTAGAATCCCATATATTAACTCTACCCAAAGATAAATTGAAGGAAATCACCTCAGGATATTGTCTTGATTCCTTAACATTCATACCCGAATACCTTCTCCCAAAAACCACCCTTTCAATATATAGTATGTATGTTTTAGGATTATTATATATATCCTTTCATAACTCATAGAGTAAATAAAAGAAACTTGAATCACAAGACAAAAATTATCCCCTACCTCTACCTTCTTTCACTTCTTTCCTAGAATTCAAAGCAAACTTCTGAATCATTAAAACCCATTCTTACTCTCAAATGATATCTAGGACCACTAAAAAAGGTACCATTATGAACTTTTGAAACAAAAAAACAAAAAAAACTAAAGGAGTTATGAGAATCATTTCTAGTATTCCCTCTCATTGACTATCTTATCCTTACCAACAATCATATAAGCTAGGGATAATTGAGAAGAGTCCCATTCCCCATACACCACTTAGAAACTTCATTTCTACCTAAAAGACTAGGAATAGTAAAATCTAATATGGCATGAAAACCCAAATCAACCCCTTTGTCCACATAAAAGGTCAAATTCAATGGGGCTACACCACTGATAAACTTACCCCATATCTCCAATGACTCCTCTAATAATCTACTAGTACTTGAAACCAAGTCTTGAATTGTAGATTGGAGATTACAACACTCCTTTTCACTAGAATATTTGAACTAACCCCTAGCTTGTTTGTAGCAGAGACCTCTTGCACATCATTTCTCTTTTTCAAATATGAGAAAGCAGATGAAGTGTCACCCAATTACTATTTTATATATTTTTCTCTAAAGACACTTGAGCCAATTCCTTATCCTCATCCATACTGCAGTTTTTTTAGACCTAGAATTTATTCCTAAAATGCATTCCATATTCCATAGCCAAATGACCATATTTATGACACCTTACCCACCGAAAAGTTGCACCATAGTAATCCAAAATTTGAACAAAAGGCTCGAAACCCTTATGGAGAAATATTTCAATTGTTAGTCCATATTTTAGATCCAATCCAAAAAGGATCCTTGCAATTGAAAAATTCCTTATGACTTGAAAGCTCGTATTGGCCTCGATGAACCTCTCTAAAGAGTTCATAATTTCTCTAAACACCTCCTCATACCAAAACCCAAGCAAGGGACATGGAATATTCACCCATAATAGAATATTGTTTATCCTCTCTGTTTGAGAATTAAAGGAAGGAGACCATTTCTTAAAATTCAATGGTTAGTGTCACCTCCCATGCATAGGCAATAGTTTTCCACATCTCCTACATAGAAAAATGAAAAATCTATCTAACCCCCTCCGAGAGAAAATACAGACTCAAAGAATATTACAATTCCTCTTTAATCCAATCACAAATTCTCTTCTCATAACATTTCCTTCCAAAAATTCTTCCAACTAGACTTTGAGAATCTATACTAGCAACCTCATGCATCATAACATCCTCACTGAAAACAAGCTTTATTGGGGAAATCCTTTGCTTTATACACCTTTTTTTTTTTAACCCACTGCATTTCCCACGTGATCTCTATTCTCATATCCACTCCTTACAAGGACCTCTTACATTATTTCCCCCTTTTGTACACCTACCACTAGTTACACCCATGCCATATTCTCGACAAAGTAATGAATATCACAAAACCTCGATTCACCAACATTCATTTTTCCTTCCTTTACAGACCCACTAACAATTTATTCACCTAATCTCCAGAAGAAACCACCAAAATATTCCAATACTTCACATTATTATTTACCTCATGTAACGTCCCCGACCATCAACCTATGTCGGGTAACACTACCTTAAACAAATGTATCTTTTCTTTCTGCCCTAATACCATTTTGTAACATCCCTCGGCTACCTAGGCTGAGAGCACGCTACCTCAGACATGCATTGTCTCAAAGACTGATACCAAAGTGACATATCCATTCGGCCAAGCCTGCAACAACACTTGAAAACTTTCTTATTATGATATACATATATATCTATCTAATGCAAATTAAGAGGTCAATGTAAACATTCTTCTCATGAACATATTCCGTGGAGTGACATTAACGGACATCCTGTATATACATGTAAATATGATAGCATTATAACACATGTACAAAATACACAACATAGAATTAACAAAGAATTGGTACTCATATTTTTATGAAGACCACCAACCATGTGCAGGCCTTCCCTGAACCTCCCAACCTTAGACCACACTTCTCATCACTCTAAGTAGTGGTCACCCCGGTGGGACTAAACTCTACCGGGCAAGGGATTCCTAAGCTAGGCAAGATCGTGAGGAAAATCACATGAGTCAGGAAGGATTCATCAGGGACCCGCTAAGCCCACGCTCGGACACTCTCATTCCCCCACATGCTTGTCCCACCTAGGGAGTATACACCTTCATTTATCACCTGGGTCCATTGGCTGCTCCACAAGACTGATACCAAAGTGACATATCCATTCGGCCAAGCCTGCAACAACACTTGAAAACTTTCTTATTATGATATACATATATATCTATCTAATGCAAATTAAACAGTCTTAAACATTCTTCTCATAGACATATTCACGTGGAAGTGACATTAACACAGACATGCAATATATACAGGTAAATATGATAGCATTATAACACATGTACAAAATACACAACATAGAATTAACAAAGAATTGGTACTCATATTTTTATGAGAAGACCACCAACTGCATGTAGACCTTCCACGAACCTCCCAACCTTAGACCACACTTCTCATCACTCTAAGTAGTGGTCACCCCCGAGCTGGGACTAAACTCCATCGAGCAAGGGATTCCTAAGCTAGGCAAGGTCGACAGGAAAATCACATAGTCCAACAGGAAGGATTTCATCCCGGGGACCACTTACGCCCACCGCTCAGACACTCTCATTCCCCACATGCTTGTCCCACCCTAGGAGTATACACCTTCATTATCACACAGTCCATTGGCTGCTCCACCTCCTTTATGGGGCTTCAACAATAGGCCAGACATGAATTCTCATATCTTTGTAGCTACTACTGGACTCCCTCCAGGAGAAATCACTTCATCAACAAACTCTCTCACCTGGAGAGAGTT
>SNQJ01S0033583.1:86697-108304 GCA_010110895.2 Picea sitchensis | reverse complement strand
TTTCAACACCAGGCATATTTCTCTCTTAGAAATGCTAATATGGGGTACTCTAGGTGTTATTGATGCAGAAGCATTGTTGGAAAGCACGCAGAAGCAGGACCACTTAGCACGTGGGAGTTCTTCCAGAACTTCAATGTTAGCAGCTACAACTAATTTTGAAATCCACCTTAACTCAGCGTCGAAATTTACCTTTCGAAGCACACTTGAACTAGTGCCTAATTTTAATCTTTGAGGCACATTTTGAAAATTGCAAGTGGAGCAGGAGTTCCCACTACAGCTCTGGAATGCGACTGGTCTAAGTTAGCCAGTAGATTAAATCTTAGAGTAGATGAGTAGGCAGGGAAAAAAACCCTAGAAAGCTCTTTGAGTTTAATAGAGTTTTTGTATGAACAGATTAGGTTAGCTGCAAGATAGGAGAGAGTAATGTAAGGGGACTGCAAGTTAGTAGAAGCCTAAATCTTTCAAAGCTATTGTAATCAGAATATGTTTTGTATCCATTTTGGGCACTTGTGAATATAATAGAGGGGAAAATGATCCAAATGCATAATGTGTGTGATTGCATTTGAAATCTCTGTTATCCTTATGTTTTGTAAGAGAGTGAATGAATCTTTGTAGGGGAGAAGAGAACTGTGACAGCTAATTTCCAGTTTTAAATTATTTCTCTTCATTGAAGCTCTGTAAGGTATGCATCGAGCAAGGAGAGAGCACTAGGAGATCGGGAGGAATTTCTCTGGGAGAAATCCCTTGGACCTGAGTTATTGAAATCCCTCTGATGCAAGGAGTGCGCGAGGAGTCGAGGCCTTCACCAGGAAAATCTCAAGAGGAATAACATTTCAGAGAAGCATTATCGAGATCTAGAAAATCCATCTCCCAAGAGAAACGAAGGTCAAGCCTTCGGGACTTAGAAAATTTTCTAAGTCTAAGGGATCAATAAGTTCAAAGGGAAGAACGTTGTCAACCTTTGTGTCGTGGAGGAGATTTAGTGATCATCGGATCCGAGACTGGTGCACAATATTTAACGATGCACATATCCCGGAGGGAGAATCTCGAAGATCTGAACGGACGGTGGAGAGTCCTAGAGGAGAAACGTCGAAACCCTATAGGTCGTTGGATAAAGTGGATATGTGAGGAGGTTAGCGGCGAAGACCTCTCAATGTCCAAAGATCAGAAGGGATAATATCCATCGATCCCAGGAAGATCTGGACCGTTGGTCCACTTCGTGATTTTGATTATCACAAGTTGGGAGGACATAGGTCCTTGACTCCTGAAACCCTGAATTGTGAAATAACGATTTGTGAGGGTAAGATTGAGGTCGTAGATCTCAAGGGGAATTGTGAGACATTGATCAAACCTTGAATCTTTCGGCATTTCGATGACCGAGGATAAAAAATATAAGAGTCAAGAATCTTGACCCACGAAACCCCAAAAGGACCCAGACCGTCAGATCTTCGGAGTTTGTGAGTCGTTGATCTGCAGTGTGGAGGTGTATCAGAATTTTGGCAACCGGGGATACAAAAGGTAAGAGTTGGGAATCTTGACCCATGAAACCCCAAAAGGATCCAGACCATCGGATCTTGGAGTCTTAGAGTCATCGATCCACAACAGGGAAGTGTTTCGGCCTTCGTAACTTGGAGAAGCCCGAAGCGTCCTGTGGTAAAGTTTGTGGTCACGTGCCTGTAGTCACGTGAGCCAGAGAAAGGGAGATGCTAATATCTGTTAGCCCTCACTGGGGTTTAGGGAATTGGAGGAGCCAAGGACTCGTTGTATTGGGAACACTGGAGTCGCGAACCGCGACGCACCTGGTTGAGCTAAGCTCGTGGTCGCACCTATGATCACGTGGAGGGAAGACTCACGCATAGTGTTGGTTTGCGTGGGAAAAACTCAAGTAAGGGCCTGTGGACTTGGTGTCATAGGTTCCAGTTCGGAACCAAGAGAGCCGAGAGGCTCCAGAATTTAGAGATCCTGACATGGAGGTTGTGCATCCCTAAGGAGAAATAGAGGGCCTCCATCAGGTGGTATCAAAGTCGATTCTTCATCTATAGACTTCAGGAAAAAGAGAAAAATAAAGAGATAGATAACTTGGAGATATACTCTGTGTGTGACAGATAGTTAGCATAATGTCATCAAGGAGACGAGAATCGCCTTTATCCAACTGTGCTGTAGAGAGGGAGATGCGAGAGCTTCGCACCAGATTGGAAACAATGGAAGAAACACAGAGAAGAGTACCTAACACGGGAGACGTCGGTGATGTAGAAAGTGAGGAGGTTGAGGTTGAAGAAGCTGCAGAATAACAATTGTTGAGAGCAGTTTCCAGATTAGGAGGCAGGGCTAAGATAGAGGTCCCGATGTATGAGGGAAATCTAGACATTGAAGAACTGTATGACTGGATAAGTTCCATGGACAAACACTTCGACTATGAAGATGTCTATGAGGATAAGAAGGTGAAGCAGGTAGTCACCAGGATAAAAGGGCATGCATCACTATGGTGGGATGAAATATAGGCTGAGAGGAGAAGAAAAGGAAAATAGAGGATAAAGAGTTGGGACAGAATGGTAGCCAAAATGAAGGCTAAATTCATACCCAAGGACTATCGGATAAACCTGTTCAGTAAGCTACAGAACCTGAGACAGAAAGGGATGACAGTTAAGGAGTACACCGAGGATTTCTATAAGCTGAACATACGAACTGGACAAAGGGAGAGCGATGAAGAAAAATTTGCCAGATATATGAATGGCTTGACATATGAGATCTAGGACGAGCTTAACATGATGTCAGTCGGGACCGTGAAGGATGCTTATTAGTTTTCACTAAAGGCAGAGGAGAAGCTGACCAGAAAACAAATACAATGAGGAAGAGTTAAAAACTCGGTCCCAAGAAAAAGAAAGGGGTTTAACCGAGACAGAACACATCAACCTAAGGATGATGTTGAGAAACCACACAATCACTCGAAACGATGAGGAAGTTATCGAGGAAGACAAAATGGTGGAATAAACTCTTCTAGAGGAAGAGGCAGAGGAGGATTGAGGTGTTATGCCTGTGGAAAGACAGGGAACATGTCTTGGGAATGTCCCAAGAAGAAGAGGGAAGGAGGAGAAGCTCACGTTTCATAAGCACAATAGAGAGATGTTGAAGTAGAAGGAGCAGAGGATGGAGCATCCCTAATGTTGAGAAAAGTTCTCTTGAAACCAGAGGAAAAAATTGAAAAGCCAGTGCAGAGAAACAGTGTCTTCAGGACGACTTGCAATACTAAGGACAAAGTATGCAAGGTGATTTTTGACAGTGGGAGCACTGACAACCTAGTATCCACAGAGATGGTGGAGAAATTGGAGCTGAAGACAATTGCACACCCAAAGCCATACAAAGTCTCATGGTTGCAAAAAAGGACACTAGGTAATGATTACTAAACAATGCTTAGTTGCAATTAAGATAGGAGGTTATAAAGATGAAATCCTATGTGATGTAATTCCCATGGACATATTCCATATCCTGTTGGGAAGACCATGTCAGATTGACAAAAATTCCATTCATGATGGGAGGAAGAATACATACACATTAGAGAAAAATAGTAGGACACACATGTTGTTGCGAATGGAGGAGAAAAGATTGAAAGAGGAATCCAACACAAGCATACTTCTCATGAGAGGGAAGGAACTCCTGAAGGAATTCAAGGACGAATAGGAGATGCAGTTTGCTGTGGTAAGGAAATCCAAAGTTATCCTTACAAGCACATCACTGGATGATTTTCTTGAGGAAGTTCAGGAACTGCTGGATAATTTCACTGACATAGTGGTGGATGAGCTACCTAACTCATTGCCGCTTGTCAGGAGTATCAGTCACCATATCGACTTGATACCAAGAGAAAGTCTATCAAACAAAGCAGCATACAGGTTGACACCTCGAGAGAATGAGGAAGTGAATAGCCAAGTCTAGGAGATGTTAGATAAGGGTTTGGCCAGGGAGAGCTTGAGTCCATGTGCAGTGCCAACTATACTAAGTCCAAAGAAAGATGGAGGATGGAGAATGTGCACGGACTCAAGAGCCATCAACAAGATCATCATCATGTACATATTTCCTTTACCAAGAATGGATGGCTTAATGGATTGCTTAAGTGGAGAAAATTTATTTTCTAAAACAGATTTGAAAAGTGGATATTACCAGATCATGATGAGAGAAGGTGATGAAGGGAAAACAACCTTTAAGACAAACGAAGGTCTATATGAGTGGTTGGTTATGCCATTTGGCTTAATGAATTCCCCAAGCACTGTTATGAGGCTGATGAACGAAATTTTGAAAGGCGTCACTGGAAAATTCGTAGTTGCATATTTGGATGATATACTGATCTTTAGCAGGACTAAAGAGCAGCATTTGAGGCACCTAACGTTAGTAATGAGGAGGCTACAACAGGAGAAGCTGCTGATAAATCTAAAGAAATCCTCTTTTATGAAGACATAGCTCATTTACTTGGGTTTTGTGATCTCTTTGAATGAACTGAAGATGGATCCAGAGAAGGTGAAAGTGATCAGAGAATGGTCGTCACCAAGAAGCATGTTCGAGGTAAGGAGATTCCATGGATTATCGATCTTCTATAGGAAGTTCATTAGAGACTTCAGTGGAATGTGTACGCCAATGATGGATACAGTGAAGAAGTGACACAAGTCCTTTAAATGGATAGAGGAGGCTAAAAGAAGCTTCAATATACCGAAGGAGAAGATAAAAGAACGACCAATTTTGATCTTGCAGAATTTTGTGAAGACATTTCAGGTAAGATGTGATGCAAGTGGAGTTGCAATAGGAGCAATTTTGAGTCAGGATAACATACATGTTGCCTACTTCAGTGAGAAACTGAATGAAACCAAGAGGAAATATTCCACATATGACAAGGAGTTTTATGCCATAATTCAAGCCTTGAAGAAATGGAGGCATTACCTTGTCCCACAAGAATTTGTCTTGTATAGCGATAACCAAGCTTTGCAGTTCATAACCAGATAGGAAAAACTGAATCAAAGGCATGCAAAATGGGTTGAATTTATGCAAAATTATACTTTTGTCATAAAACATATTTCTAGGAATGATAACAAGGTTGTTGATGCATTAAGCAGGAGATGTTTAATTCTGCAGGAATTCCAAGTGAAGACCTTGGGATTTGAACACCTTAAGGATATGTATTGTGATGATACAGACTTCAAGGAAGCATATGAAGCATGTACAAACCCTGTATTGAGAGATAGAAGTTAGTGGACAGAGTACATGATTTAGGAAGGGTTGTTGTTAAGAGGAAATCAGTTGTCCATACCAAAATTCTCAATGAGGGATAACCTTCTGAAAGAGAAGCACAGTGGGGGATTGGTTGGACATTTCGGCCACGATAAAACATTTGCACAGTTGAGCAGTTCATACTATTGGCCAGGTATGAGAACAGAGGTGATAAATTTTGTGAACAAATGTAGAATCTACCAACATGCAAAAGGGAAAAGACAGAACATTGGGTTGTATCAACCATTGCCAATACCAGAGAGGCCTTGGGATACAATAAGTATGGATTTTGTTTTGGGGTTACCAAGAACACAAAGGGGATTTGATTCTATATTTTTGGTGGTGGATAGGTTTTCAAATATGGCACATTTCATCCCATGTCATACGACCAGTGACGCAACACATGTTGCAAACCTGTTTTTCAAGGAAGTTGTGAGACTTCACAGCCTACCCAAGAGCATTGTCTCGGACAGAGACACAAAATTTGTTGGTCACTTTTGGAGAACATTGTGAAATAAGTTGGGGAAAGATTTGTCCTTCATCTCATCTTATTACCCTCAAGAAGATGGTCAAACTGAAGTGCTAAACAGAAGTTTGGGAAACTTACTGAGGAATTTAGTCACTGAGCATCATAGTCAGTGGGATCAGATTCTTCCACAAGAAGAATTTGCATACAACGATTCACCAAACAGGAGAACTGGAAGGAGCATATTCCAAATATTATATGGAATGAAACCAAGGGGACTATCTAAGTTGAGAGACTTGGAGCAGGGTGAGATCAAGAGTGTTGGAGTAGAGGATTTTTCTGCGGGGATAAAGAAACTCCATAGCCAGATCAAAGGACAGTTGGAGAGATCTAACCAAAAATATAAGGACAGAGCTGATCAACATTGCAGAGAAATTCAATTTGAAGTAGGGGATTAGGTTTTAGCACATCTCAGTAAGGAAAGGTTCCCTAGGGGAACATACAATAAGTTGAAGATGAAAAACATAGGACCTTGTAAGATCTTGAGGAAGTTTGATGCAAACGCCTATGAGATTGAGCTGCCAGATGGTGTGGGCATTTCACCCATATTCAATGTTTCATACATGTATCCTTACAGGAAATATGACAAAGAAGGGCTAGAAGACCCAGGAAAGATTCAGTGGGAGAAATAGATGCATGTGGCAGAAAAGTCGCAGATGGAGAAAATTGTTGATCAGAGGATTGGCAAGAAGACTAGAAGGAAAACCTATTTTGAGTATCTAGTCAAATGGAAGGGACACCCAATCGAAGATGCCAATTGGGAAAATGAAGCTATTATCCAGAAGCAAGGAAAATCAGTAGGGGAGCTCATAGATAGGAGTCCATGAAATTTTGTCAATGGGGATTATGATGCAGGAGCATCGTTGGCAAGAACGCAGAAGCAGGACCACTTAGCACGTGGGAGTTCTTCAAAACTTCAACGTTAGCAGCTATAGCCAATTTTGAAATCCACCTTAACTCAGTGCCGGAATTTACCTTTGGAAGCACGCTTGAACTAGTGTTGGATTTTACTCTTTGAGGCACATTTTGAAAATCACAAGTGGAGCAAGAGTTCCCACTATGGCTCTGGAATGCGACTGGTCTAAGTTAGCTAGTAGATTAAATCTTAGAGTCGATGAGTAGGCAAGAAAAAAAAACCTAGAAATCTCTCTGAGTTAAATGGATTTTTCGTATGAACAGATTAGGTTAGCTACAAGATAGGAGAGAGTAATGTAATGGGACTGCAAGTTAGCAGAAGCCTGAATCTTTCAAAGCTATTGTAATCATAATATGTTTTGTATCCATTTTGGGCACTTGTGAATATAATAGAGGGAAAATTGATCCAAATGCATGGTGTGTGTGATTGCATTTGAAATCTATGTTATTCTTATGTTTTGTAAGCAAGTGAATGAATCTTTGTAGGGGAGAAGGGAACTGTGACTGCTAATTTCTAGTTTCAATTGTTTCTCTTCATTGAAGCTCTGCAAGGTGTGCATCGAGAAAGAAGAGAGCACTAGGAGATCGGG
Organism: Picea sitchensis; assembly: GCA_010110895.2. NCBI lineage: Eukaryota > Viridiplantae > Streptophyta > Pinopsida > Pinales > Pinaceae > Picea > Picea sitchensis. Next base: position 101,020 of record SNQJ01S0033583.1, on the reverse strand, counting down.
AGGAATTTCTCTGGGAGAAATCCCTTGGACCTGAGTTATCGAAATCCTTCTGATGCAAGGAGTGTGTGGGGAGTCGAGGCATTCAACAGGCAAAGCTCAGGAGGACTAACATTTCAGAGAAGCGTTATCGAGATCCAGGAAATCCATCTCCCAGGAGAAACGAAGTTCGAGCCTTCGAGACTTAGAAAATTTTCTAAGGGATCAAAAATTTCAGAGGGAAGAACGTTGTCGACCGTTAGGTCGCAAAGGAGACTTAGTGATCGTCAGATCCGAGAGAGGTGCACAAGATTTAACATTGCACATATCCAGGAGGGAGAATCTTGAAGATCTAAACGGATGGTGGAGAGTCCTTGAGGAGAAACATCGAAACCTCGTAGGTCGTTGGATAAAGTGGAGTTGCAAGGAGGTTAGTGGTGAAGACCTCTCGATGTTCGAAGCTCAGGAGGGATAATAGCCATCGATCCTAGGAATATATGGACCATTGGTCCACTTCGCGATTCCAGGTATCGCAAGTTGGGAGGACAAAGGTCCTTGACTCCTGAAACCCTGAATCACGAAATAGCGATTCGTGAGGGTAAGATTGAAGCCGTAGATCTCAAGGGGAATTGTGAGTCATTGATCGAACGCCTGAAGCTTTCGACATTTCGGTGACTGGGGATGAAAAAGGTAAGATTCGAGACTCTTGACCTATGAAACCCCAAAAGGACCCAGACCATCAGATCTTCGAAGGTTGGGAGTCGTCGATCTGCAGCGTGGAGGTGTATCGACATTTTGGTAACCAGGATAAAAAAGGTAAGAGTCGGGACTCTTGACCCAAAAAACCCCAAAAGGATCCATACCATCGGATCTTGGAGACTTAGAGTCATCGATCCACAACAGGGAAGTATTTCGGCCTTCGTGACTTGGAGAAGCTCGAAGCACCCTATGGTAAAGTTTGTGGTCGTGTGCCCTCGGTCACGTGAGCCGAAGAAAGGGAGGAGATAATCTATGTTAGCCCTCACTAGGGTTTCGGGACTTGGAGGAGCCAAGGACTTATTGTATTGGAAACCCCCGAGTCACGAACTGTGATGTTCCTGGTTGAGCTAAGCTCATGGTCGCACCTGTGGTCATGTGGAGTGAAGACTCCTGCCTAGTGTTGGTTTGCGCGGGAAAAAATTAGGTAAGGGCATGTGGACTTGGTGTCGGAGGTTCCAGTTTGGAACCAAGAGAGTCGCTTCGGCTCCAGAATTCAAAGATCCTGACCGGGAGGTCGTGCAGCCCTAAGGAGAAATAGGGGGCCTGCATCAGATATGAACTACGCCTAATCAAACATGTCCTTCAAAACCACTACAAAATTATACTTATGGATAGGCTTTTCTTGAATTTAGGGTTATGTATGGCCTCCCACTTACACAATAAGTTGAGGATGGCCTCTAAGTCATAGATTACATATTGTTTTTCATGCGAAAATATTCTTCTCTATGTTACATGATTTGTTTCATTACATCACACCAAACCTCTTGACACCATAAAACATGTTATATGGTTTGTTATGATTAAAATGAGATTAATTGTAATTATCACTTTGGTTCCTCTATTGATTTGATTAGATTTTTTAAAGCTAGATAAGTTTATCAAGATGAGATTATATCCACCAATGCTTACCAAGGTTGTTTTAGTGATGGATATGCTACCTACCTACTGCCCACTTATACTTGATGATGAGGTATGGGACATGTGATTAGCTCAAATGAAATAAAAAAATAAGGTCGAAATAACTTTGGACAAAATGATAATTATTGGCTTCTCAAATATGCACAATTATTCATGCTTATATTGTAGTAAAAGAAAGACCCACCCAAGAAATGGTTCAAGTCCACATATTATTTGTACATTGATAAAAGGTTCCCTCTTATTGTGTTACACCCTCTAAAATCCTAGGGAAGCATTGGTTATTATGGATTTATTCATAGGTTTATAATTGGAAGTTATTCCACCAACTCATTGACATTTCAAATACTCAAATACTCTAGATATAATACAACCTATTTTGGTTCTTTAGGTACCCTAATATGATGTATACATATTTTGAACTTATTGATTCACACCCAATGTTAACATGGACTCACACAAGTGATGATCCACATTTAACATTTAAATTTCGTCGATTACTAACTGATGATTGACCATAAATAAATTCCAAATGTTTAATAACATATCTCTAGTATTTATTAACATAATCCCATTGTTTTTGTTATTTACATGGGACCCACCCTAGTGAAAGTTTGTGTCTCTAATTTTGTGATCCATTTCACTTCATCATTTTGGATATGAGTTTTTGGCTTGCAATATTTTATGGTCAAGGTCATGAATGTGAACCCATATTTTCCATATGTGATGTGGTGTCCCTTGTTCATACTTGTTGATAATTGGATCACAATTTTCAAGATGATAAATAAAACTTAATGTCCCACCTTTAATTCTATTAATAAATAATATTTAAATGGTAATTTCCATCTAAACCTTAATTTCAAATTTGTTTATAGAACTTACATGAATAAGTAAAATTAGTAATAAATGAATAATTCTAAGGTAAGTGAAATTACATTGCAATAACCCTGGGCCACACCTCAAGTTGTAAATGTACATATGCTTTATAGGCTGGTGAGCCGAGATGTTTGGGGCCAAAGTGCCTTGTATACATATATTTTGAGGCCAGAGTGACTGTGTGATATAGGCCAACGAGCCTAACAAATGTATTATGTAATCACACTCATTTGTATTAATAAAATACATCACTAATGTAGACCAATTCAAACAAAATAGTATGGGGGGATAGGAATCCACGAGAGGGAAAGGGGGCTAAGGAAAATGGGCTAAGTTAAGGGGGCTTAAGCCAAGGAATGAAATAATATTATTCCTAAGTCATAAGATTTATGATATAATATATCCTAAGTTCCTAAGTGAGGGGAAAAACATTACCCAGTGAATTCAAAGGAATTTCCTAGAATGGCAAGTGGGGGAAACTTAGTGTGATGGGGATCAAATCTTCCAATTATTCACTCATTCTTGCATCCATCATCAGTACCTTGACTGGGGGAGTGTAAGAAAAAACGGAAGTTGACTATCACCTAGTAAATCCTTGGTGGTTTGGGCTGAAGAGGCAAATATTTAGGCCTATGGAGCATTCTCTCTAATTGAGAGAATTGTTGGGAATATTTTTCCCTACATGTTGGCTACTGGGTGTTGTAACTTCTTGAGTGAACTTATGTTCCATGTGTTATATATCTCTAAGACTTACTAGTTGGATTGTTGTTACATCCTTCGAAGAGAAGTGGGATAGCCCAAAGGAGTATTGTTGAGTAGAGAAGGGGATACATTTCCTTATGTGGGATAGGTTGTGGGGAATGAGAGGTTGTGAACTAGGAACTGTTGATGGAGTGTCCAGCTAGGCATGTTCTTTAATATGATATTTTTCAGACCTTATTTTGTCTTAGGTAGCCTTTGTCCTGGTGGAGTCACAACCCCAACTCAAGGGTGGCCTGTTGTTGAAAGTATAGGAACAACATAGTCTACATATGGGATGGACATTTGAGGTCTACATGTAGTTGGTGATTTATAGAAAAAGATACGTGTTCTTTTATGGATGTTTACTTATTGATTATTGGGTGCATGTTTATGTTAATTCTTCTTTTTGGTGTACATAATTATGCATGCTTGTGCATTATTTTTAGTTCTACATAATTGTTGCATATGCAAGCAATGGTGGTTAATAAATGTTACATGTTAGTCAATATTAGTAGTATGGGAAATGAAATTCAAGTGCAAGGCTTGAATCACCATGCACACTGGAGAACATGGTGTGAGGCTTGAAATGTTGTGCACTGGGAAATAATTGTCACGCGTGGTACCAAGATGGTTGTGCACATAGTTGGTCACAGTGAGTTATTTCCACAATTAGAAGTGGTATTAGAGAAGAAATTTGTTTTTAGTGTGACTAATCTTGTAGCTAACTATGTTACCTTGTGGTATTGGAGTAATTTTTTGGGTTGTTGGTAATGAGGGATGTTAAATTGTGGTATCAAAGCTACTAGTTCAACACCGGACTTGTATGGGCCATAGATCAACATGAAGTTGGTGAGTTAGGCATTTTCATGATGGTCGCAATGGTCACAAAAGTTGGAATTATGGAAAAAAAAATAGCTAAGAAAATAAATGGATTGCATGCACTAAGTATTGGTGTATAGTGTGTGGACGTTGAATATTAGTGCCACATGCAGTGGAATTGTTGTTGCGTGCGTAATGTTGGTGTACAGTGTGTGCACGTTTAATATTCATGTTAATGCAGAGTATAATTGGTGGTGAGCATGTAGTATTGGTGTGTAGTGATTTCACATTGAATATTTGTGTTGTGCATAGTAGAGATTGTGATACACACAAGATATTGGTGCATGATGTGTGTGCACTGAATATTGGCACTGCACAGTGCAAATCTTCTGATGCATGTAAAACAATGGTGCACGACACAAAAGTTGTTCTCACTAGATATTAGTGCGGTATAAAATTTGTGTGCACTAGATATTGGTGTGTGGCACGAAAAAATGTGTGCACTAGATATTGATACAATGTGTAAAATTTGTGTGCACTAATTATGGGTTCCTAATGCATGCTCTATATTTTGGTGTTGCGCATGTAGAACTTTTGCGTGTTGAAAATGGGTGTATAATTCAGAGTTGGTGTGTGCACATGATTTGAAAAGTAATAAGAGATGGAGGAAATTGAAGGAAAATTGTCGATGATAGTTAAAAGTCGATTTGATGGTATATCACAGTAGAAAACAAGTGATTTTCGTCGAAAATTTTGTAGTTTTGATAGTCATAATATTGTAGGGAATTTTTGAGGGCCTAAACAATGTTTTTAGGAGTTATATTTTTTTTTATATTGTAAGTGTCATCGGCATCACACACAGTTATTTTATCTTAAATAAAATAACTCATAGAGATCTTTCCAACATGCTAAATTGTTTACAAAATAGAGCTTGTATGATAAATTTGCAGCTAAAACCGTGCAATGTAAATTTCAGTAACAATTTACTTCTGAAGGGAATAACTCCTTGCTTAGAAGTCGGTTTTGGGAATGGGAGAAGTATATGGAAATATTATGAACCATAGAAGACATATATGAAGCCATATTGCAAATTTGGGCACCTGAAAGTGTATAGGATGAGAGGGAAGATTCTTGTAGCATTCAGTGCAAACAAAAATCAATTAAAACTTCAACACATTATAACTAGTAGCCTGGATTATAGATGAAGGTGAAACTTGGTTAGATTGCTCAAAATATAGGCATGAGGAAACCTAATTGGGCTTCTGTCAAAATTCCAAAATATTTAATGTTTGGAATTAAGTTCACGAGATGAAGAGTGCACTTAAAGGGAATACTTGTGCATAATTTTATGGAATTGTTGAATTATTTTGTCTAGCAAATCCTATTGCATTCACATTTCATAGAAGTAAGGGAACACATAGAACATGGAATATGCAAAGAGAACTTACATCCGCGAATATGAAGTTAGGGGGTTGTATTTCAGCATGGGTAATGCAAGAACTAAATCAAATGGGCATGGAGAAGGTAGAGAAGAGAGCATAAATTTGGTGGAGATTATAAAGATCCTATAAAGAGATGTGTTGAGTTATAAATATGATAATGAGAGTCTTATTAAATATAAGGAGAACCAATATGGCTTCAACATCAAGTTGTTTCAAAGCTTGGACAAGATTTAGAAGAAGGCGGATAAAGAGACAGATTCAATTAAGTCAAAGAGAAATATATCCCATGCAGAAAGGGGAAAATCTAGAAGTGTTGATAGACATCACCATCACTCACCAAGGCACTTAGTTAAAAGAGCATATAGTCCAAGTTCATCTCTTGTCAAAAATCATAAGAGGAGGTATGGAGTGGATGAATTGCAAGGGGAATTCAAGAAGAAAAAACCTTCTACTTTCAATGGTGAGCACAAGAAAGATGAGGATCCAGAGGCTTGGTTGTTGGGGATGAGGAAGTATTTTTAGTTGCACAATTATTCCTCACGGGAATAAGGAAGAATTGTAATTTACTAGATGAAGGGAAAAACATTAATGTGGTGGGACCAACTTGTGCAAGTACAACACATTGATGAGAAGAAAATCACTTGGAGGCAGTTAAAAAGTTATTTTTAGAATAAAGTGTTACAATGATAGGAAGATGAAGGATTTATTTGAACTCAAGATTGGAAGTATGACCATGGATGAGTAGAAGAGAAGAATCTTAGAAATGTTGAGATATGTTGACTTTATCAAGGATGATCAAGTCGATATTCAAAGGTTCTTGAGTAGGATACCTTCCTTTTATAGTGATAAGATACATTATGATGACCCTAAGACATTGGAGGAAGAAATAAGGAGAGCCAAGTTCCTTTATGACTAGTGTAGAGGAATACCAACTTTCCAAAAGGATTGGGAAGACAAGAATAAAATTAGGATGGAGTAGATAAAGAAATGGTATAATCCACCATTCTTCAGAAATAGTTCTCAGGGATAACCAATTCAAAATAAGCCCAAAATGTCAAAAACATTGGGAAATAGGCCAAGGAAACAACCCGTCAAATGTTGGGGTTGTGAAGGAGATCACATGTATAGATATTTCCACTCATAGAGATGAAATACTGAAGATTGTTCACAACACACAATATGATGATGTAGTTGAGGAAATGGGAAGAAGCATGTCAAGGATCTATGTAGCCTTGGAAAATAAGTAGGATGAATTTCAATCTCATATGATTGAAGTAGAAGGTAAGATCAATGATCAACCTATAGTTATTTTAATTAGTTTAGGAGATATCCATAGCTACATTGATCCTAATATCGTTGATATATTTCATTTACAAAGAATTAAGCTTGGTAAATATTCGCTAGTGCATTTAGCTACAGGAGCTAAAAGAAGAATCAATGAGATAGTTAAGAATTTTCCAATGAACATGAATGTACTGAGTACCAAGTCATATTTGAATATCATACCTTTGGGTTCCTATGATTTCCTAATTGGTATGTATTGGTAGGATAAGAAACATGTCGTCCTATATTCCTACAACAAGTCCTTCACTTGTTTGGATGAAGAAGGAAATTTGAGGACAGTTCAAGGTATTCCAAGTGTAGTATCTATAAGAGAGATTTCAAACTTGCATCTTAAAAGTAGCTTCATAAAAGGATATCAAATTTATGCATCCCATATGGAGGAGGTAGCTAAGGATAAAGTGTCAATTATTGAATATCATCCAATCTTGAAGGAATTTGAGGATGTATTTAAAGAGGTACTAAGGTTGCCACCAAAGAGAGATATTGATTTCTCAATTAATTTGATGCTTTAAGTTGCACCAATGTCCAAGACTCCTCATAGGATAAGTACACCAGAGCTTAAGGAATTACAAATGAATTTTGAAGAGATTTTGAAGAAGGGGTGTATACGCCCAAGTGTGTCACCTTGGGGTTCCCTAGTGCTATTTGTGAAGAAGAAAGATGGAACCTTAATATTATGCATTGATTTTAGGAAGCCCAACGAAGTGATTGTGTAGAAAACAAGTATCCTTTGCAAAGGATAAATGATCTTTTTGATCATCTAAAATATGAAAAAATATTCTCCAAGATTGACCTCGGTTTGGGCTACCATCAAGTGAGAATTAAAGAAGAATATATTATCAAGAAAACATTTAGAAAAAGGTATGGACAATATGAGTTCATAATAATTCCATTTGGGTTGTCAAATGCATCATTTTTCTTCATGTGTTTGATGAATGGAATTTTCAAAAATTACTTGGATAAGTTTGTCATTGTCTTCTTAGATGGCATAATTATATACTCTAAGTATGAAGAAGAGAATGAGAAACACTTGAGGATGGTGCTACAGATGTTGAGGGAGATTCAACTATATGCTAAGCTTATAAACTACTCATGTTATCGAGGAAGATTCATTATTTATGCCATATCAATTCTTAGGGAGGGAAAAAAATGCACCCTGAGAAGATAAAATCCATTGAAGGATGGCCAACAAAAAATAATGTATCAAAGGTGAGATAATTCATGGGCCTTGTTGTTTATTACAAAATATTTAATGAATGCTTTTCCAAAATTGCACATCCAATCACTTGTTTGCAAAAGAACGGTGTGAAGTTTGAGTGGACCTTTGAATGTGGAGAAATATTTCGACACTTGAAGAATCTATTGACAAGTGCACCAATACTGAATATTGTTGATCCAAATGAAGATTTCATTATGTGCATGGATGCATGCAAGGAAGGGATTGGAGGAGTCCTTACCCAAAATTGGCATGTGATATGATATGAGTCAAGGAAGTTGAAGGAACATGAGAGGAACTATGCCACCCATGATTTAGAATTGGAAGCCATAGTGCATGCCTTGAAAATGTGGAGGTTATCTGATGGGAAAGATATTCGAGATGAGGAAAAACCTGAGTGGTATGAAATATTTGTTTGGACATCCAACTTTGAATGCCAGACAAATCAAATGGTTGGAATTCCTTAGTGAGTATGACTTTGGTATAAAGTATATCAAAGGAAAAGAGAACAAGGTGGGTGATGCAATTAGAGGGAGGGTACATAAGATGAATGATACAACCATTAGCATGTACACATGTGATTTGAAAGACAAAATTTTGGAAGCTGCAAAATTAGATCAACACAATGTGAAAACAATAGAAATATTCCAGCAAGGTAATTTTAAGTACAAAATTACAGATTATGAGCTAAGAGGATGGAATCCTCATGTACAGGGGAAAATTGTATGTTCCTAAATATCAAGTGATGAAAAATATGGTGTTGAGAGAGATGCTTATTGTACCTTATGTTGGGCACCCAGGTTACCATAAAAACATGGAAGCTATAAAGAGCCAATTTCGGCCTAGTATGAAGAAAGAGGTGGTTGAGTATATTGTCAGATGTCTAGAAGGTTAGAAGGTCAAGTTTGAACATAGACATTCAGATAGACCGATACAACCATTGTCCATTCCTGAGTGGAAAAGGTAAGTGATGACAATTGATTTTATTACCAAGATTCCCAGAAGAATGAAGCAACATGATTCCATCATGGTGGTGGTGGATAAGATAAATAAAGTTGCTCATTTTATTCTAGTGAAGTTAACTCACAAGAAAAAAAAAATTGCAGAGATTTACATGAGAGAAATTTCTAGGCTACATGGTGTGCCTAAGGAAATTATTTCTAATAGAGATCTAAAGTTCACATCAAAATTTTGGAAGGGATTGTTTAAAGGATTTGGGACAAATCTGAATTTTAGCATGGCATATCACCCATAATCAGATGGGAAAATAGAAAGAGTCAATCAGGTGATTGAATTCATGCTCATAATGTATGTGATGTATAAACCACCCAAATGGGAAGATTATCTACATCTAGTTAAATTTACTTGTAATAATGGGTATCATGTATCTTTGAATATGAGACCATTTGAAGCATTATATGGAAAAAAAAATGCAACACACCAGTGAGCTGGGACAACCCAATAGAGAAAGTAGTGGTTGGACGAGAGTTTCTCAAGGAAATGGAAGAGAATATAGTGAAAATAATCAGAATCTAAAGGTTTCTCAAGACAAGAAGAAAAGTTATGCGGACAAAGGAAGAATGCATAGAGGATTTAAAGTGGGTGAGCATGTCTTCTTAAAAGTGAAAGTTAAGAAGATTTCACTTGAATTGGGTAGTTTTCTGAAGTTGTTACCAAGTTATTGTGGGTCATTTGAGATCTTGGAAAGGATTGGTCTTGTTGCATACATGCTTGCACTACCTGCATCCATGTGCATTCATAATGTGTTTCATGTGTCTTTTCTTAAAAGGTATGTGTCCGATGCAAATCATGTAATTGATTGAAATGTGATTCATGTGGAGGAAGAAGGATACTTTCAAGTTCAATCAACATGCATATTGTACTAGAAAGTCATGCTACTCTAGAAACAACCAATAGAATTGGTAAAGGTCTAGTGGACATGTTACAGTCCTGAAGATGCAACATGGGAGTATGAGGATCCCATATAGGAAGAGTACCACTCATAATATAATATATAATAATTATTCATGGGAACCATCATTGGCCTCCACTCATAATATAATAATACCAATACAACCTACAATTCATCGACCTTTTCATGAAGTTGATCCTTCAGTAATTTGCAAGTTATTATTTCCTCTATTACAATGTCCAATAATTCTTCTCTTTTAGAAATGCTAATATGGGGTACTCTAGGTGATATGAGCTAGGCCTAATCAAACCATGTCCTTCAACACCACTACAAAATTATACTTATAACTAGGTGTTTCTTGAATTTATGTTTAAGTAGGGTCTCTCACGTACACAATATGTGGAGGATGACCTCTAAGTCATAGATCACATATCCTTTTTCATGCTAACAAATTATTCTCTATGTTACATGAATTTTTTCATTATGTCACGCCAAACCTAATGACACCATAAAACACATTAATGGTTTGTTATGCTTAAAATGAGATTGATTATAATTCTCACTTTGGTTCCTCTATTGGTTCAACTAGACTTTTGAAGGATAGCTAATTTTATCAAGATGAGATTATCTCCCCAATGCTTATCAAGGCTAGTTTAGTGATGGCTAAACTGGCTAAACTACCTACCTACTGCCCACTTATACTTAATGATAAGGTATGGGACATGTCACTAGCTCAAACAAATTAAAAAAAAATTAAAAAGTTGAGAAAATTTTGGACAAAATGGCAATTATTGGCATCTCGAATATGCACAATTATTCATGGTTACATTATAGTAAAATAAAAACCCACCCAAGCAGTGGTTCAAGTCCATATATTATTGTTGCATTGAGAAAAATTTCCCTCTTTTTGTGCTACACCCTCTCGATCCTAGGAAAGCATTGGTCGTTATGGATTCAGTCATAGGTTTATAATTGGAAGTTATTCCACCAATTCATTGACATTTAAAATACTCAAATACTCTAGATAGAATACAACCCATTTTAGTTCTCTTGGTATCTTGATATGATGTCTACATATTTTTAACTTATGCGTTCACGCTCAATGTTAACATAGACTCACACAAGTGGTGATCCACACATAATATTTAAATTTCATCGATTAATAACTAATGATCGACCATAAATAAATTCCAAATGCCAAATGTTTAAATAACATATCTCTAGGATTTATTAATATAATCCCATTGAGTTGTGATTTACATGGGACCCACCCAAGTGAAATTTTGGGTTTCTAAGTTTGTGATCCATTTCACTTCATCGTTTTGGATATGAGTTTTTGGCTTGCATGATTTTATGGTCAAGGTCATGAATGCGACCCCATATTTTACAAATGTGATGCGGTGTCCCTTATTCACATTTGTTGATAACTAGATCACAATTTCCAAGGTGATAAATAGAACATAATGTCTTTCCTTTAATTATACTAATACAGTTTATTTAAATGGTAATTTCCGTCTAAACCTTAATTTCAAATTTGTTTCTAGAACTTTCTTGAATAGGTAAAAATAAAAATAAATGAATAATTCTAAGGTAAGTGAAATTACATTGTAATACCCCTAGGTCTCGCCGCAAGTTGTAAATATACATATGCTTTATAGGTTGGTGAGTTGGGATGTTTGAGGCCAAAGTGCCTTTGTATAGATATATTTTGAGGCTAGAGTACATGTGTGATATATTCTAACGATATTAACAAATGTATTATGTAATCAAACTTCTTTTTATTAACAAAATATGTCAATGTTGTAGAACAAGTCAGACAAAAGAGTATGGGGGGATAGGACTCCACGGGAGGGAAAGGGGGCTAAGGAGAAGGGGGTAAATCAAGCAGGATTAAGACAAGGAATAAATAATATTATTCCTAAGTCATAAGATTTATTATATAATTTATCCTAATTTCCTAAGTGAGGGGAATGAAATTACCAAGTGGTGTCAAAGACATTGCGTAGAATGACAAGTTTCAATATAGGAACATGAAAATATAATTTTTGGAAACTTAGTGTGATGAGGATAAATTCTTATAATTATTCACTCATTCTTACATCCATCATCCCTACTTTGGCTTGGGGAGTGTAAGAAGAAGTTGAAGATGAATGTTACCCAGTATATCCTTGGTGATTTGGGATAAAGAGGAAGGTGTTTATACCTATGGATCATTCCCTCTAGGTGAGATAATTGCTAGGAATAGGTTTCCTCGCATGTTGTCGAGTGGGTGTTGTAACTTCTTGAGAGAACTTATGTTCCAAGTGCTACAGATCTCTAAGACTTCCTAACCAACTTGTTGTTGAAGCCCTGGAAGGGAAGTGGGACATCCTGAAGGATTGTTGAGTAGGGAAGGGGGTACATTTATTTGGTTGGGATAGGTTGTGGGGAATGCGAGGCTATGAGTTGGGAATGTGAAATTATCCCTAGTCTTTACCATTTTATCTATCGTACCTTAGTTTGGCTTAGGTAACCTTTACCCTGGTGGGGTCATAACCCTAGCTCGAGGGTGACCTATTGTTGAGAGTATATGAACAACAGAGTCTATGGTTGGGAGAAATTTCGGAGGTCTTCATGTAGTTGGTGATTTATACAAAAAAATAGGTGTTCTTTTATGGATGTTTACTTGTTGATTATTGGGTGCATGTTTATGTTAATTATACTTGTTTTTGTACATAATTATGCATGGTTGTGCATGTTATTGTTAGTTCTACATAATTGTTGCATATGCATGGAATGGTGGTAAATAAATGTCACATATTAGTCAATATTACTAGTATGGGAAAAAACATTATGGCGCAAGGCTTGAATCATCGCGCACGTTGGGGAACAAGGCATGAGTCTTGAATTGTTGCGTGCACTAGCACATATTTTCCATACACAACACTAGGTTGGATGCATGCACAGTTGGTCATAATGTTTATTTCCGCAATTAGAAGTGGTATTAGAGAAGAAATTATGTTGTGCCATGACTCAACTTGCGGTTAGGAACGTTACCTTGTGGTATCAAAGCAATTTTTCAAGTTGTTAGTAATGGGGGACGTTACATACATGGTATGAGGCCCACTCGTTTCCTTTCATAACTTGAGTTTTAAGTAATTTCAAAAATATCAAAAACCTATTTTCCCAAGTAGGAAGTCTAATAGGGATAAAAGTCCCTAATTCTAATTTTCCCTTCCTATTTCTCATTTCTTATTTTTCATATATCTTCCTTCTCTCCACTAGTAAGGGTTTCAATCTTGACTTTCACATAAGAGATTTGTCCTTGATTTTAAGTCTTGTTATTCATATTCACCGATCCATTTTTTGTAGGTGGGAGGATGAAGAAGCATGATGCATCATTCAATGGTCACCATAGCCAACATTTAGAAGGGCACAACCCTTCTTCTTCTAGTTTTCTTTTTACCTTTTCTTTTATTTTATTTTTAATTTATGGGTTGTTTCTTATGAAGCCACCACCTCCTTTTATCTACTAGACATGGATTTATTGGTTGATCCCCTTCTCTCTTCCATTAGGCATGGATTCGTGTGCACAAGCCTCTTTTTCTTGGTTGCATTCTTGCTATGTGTGACCCCTCCTCATGGCCACTATGGTTGGCCATGACCTACTATCCTATGGACATGGCCATGGCCTAGTATTTGGGTTTTGAATTGATATTGGTTAAGGATATAGACATGAATTTTGTTGGGATTTTCCGCTTATTCCCAATTAAATACCTAGTGTAGCTTTTTTTTAGAATCCTATAATAGATAAATTGAGCAAAAAATGATGTATTCTTGCATAAGAAGTTCAAAAATTGTGCTCAAATCTTGAAGATAAGGATACTCACTAATTTGTAGAGAGAAATGAAACATTGGCTATCCACATTAATGATTATGGTGGTGACTATGGAAGGGAAGACAAGAAACTAAATTTTGAATCAGTTGCATTCATGAATTATGTCAAGCTCTAGGAGCAGTATCAGTTTGAATCTATTGCATCAATATCATGGATAGAGGGAGTAGTTTTGGTTTATAAGAAGAGGAAAGAGAAAAGTGTATCACACTATGTGATGAATGTAGGTTTAAAAATCTTGTGTTTGCACAAATATTACATCCTATTTTATTGGAGAGTGGTGTTCTAACTCCTCCACATTTATTTGTTTTCTTTTAGATTCAAAAGGTTCACTTTCTCATATGTTGTGAGAACATTCCCTACCCATTAAATTGAGTAGTGTGGAATTATTAACTCCTACATTATTTTAATTTGCAATAGCCATAGATGTGTTTAAATTTATTTCAACA